>VZQC01013272.1:86856-144123 GCA_009823505.1 Rhizomys pruinosus | reverse complement strand
GCGGAGGTCAGAAGAGGGTCTCGGATTCCCCTGGAACTGGAGTTCTCCTGGAATTGGAGTTACAGACGGTTCTTAGCCGCCATGTGGGTGCTGGGGATCGAACCCGGGTCCTCTGCAAGAGCGTCGGTGCTCTTAACCGCTAGGCTATCTCTCCAGCCCCCAAAAAAATCTTTTTTATTTTTTATGTGTATGAATGTACTGTTTGCATGTAGGTCTGTGCACCTGTGTCATGCAGTGCTGCGGTGGTCAGAAGAGGGCGTCAGATTCCCCTGGAACTGGAGCCAAAGACGATTCTCAGCACCATGTGGGTGCTGGGGATCGAACCCAGGTCCTCTGCAAGAGCAGTCGGTGCTCAACCGCTAGGCCATCTCTCCAGCCCCTTATGTTGACTTTTAAATTATAAAATTCACCTAGAATTGAAACAATGAACTTCTTTCTGTGTGTCTTACAAAATGGTAAAGCATACTTAAAAACTTCATGTCAACAAGTGAGGCTAGTACTCACTCTAGAGCCAGATTTCTTCTAAAACTTCTGCTAGGTTCTCAAAACCAAATACATCCTATTAGCATGACTACCATTGCCTGCCTCTGCCTCTTGAGTGCTGGGATTAAAGGCATGTGCCACACCACATCTGGCTGGAGTATTTTTTTTTAAGTGATTTAAAAAATAGTATTTCACAAACTATACTTTCAAAATATGTTAACATAATAGAAATTGGGAGATAATCTAGTCAAAGCCAGCTATATATAGTGATGAAAAGAAAAAAACTATTAACATAAATATATTATTTCATTTATATGGAGTTCAAAAAGAGGCACAACTAGTTATAGTATTAGTCAGATTAGTGTTTATCTTGTATATTGACCAGGAAGGAGACTAAGTGAGCCTTCTAAAGGATGCTGGAAATACTCTGTATCTTTATCTGGATGGTATCTATACAGAACTGAAATGCATGTTTAGTTTATGCACCTCTGGGCTTATGTGATAAATCAGCATGGCCATGAAGTTTGCTGACCTGAGGTCAAATCTCCAGGACAACACATGGCAGAAGGAGAGAACTGACTCCCACAAGTTGTCCTCTAACCTCCACAGCTACACCCCACAAATAGTGTATGCACAGCAACAATAAATAAATAAATAAACGAAATAAAGTGTATACATAGTAACATTGTAGGTATGTACAATATATCTCTGTAAGAAAGTTTGCGCGCATGCGCACATGTGTGCATGCATGGTTACTTTTGCATGCGCATATGGGGTCCAGAGGTCAACTTAAGTATCTTCCTCTATTGCTCTCTTACTTTTTTGAGGCCAGCCAGAGATACATAGGGTGACCCTTTCTCAAGAAATAAAGCAAGGGCTGGTGAGATGGCTCAGTGGCTAAGAGCACTGACTGCTCTTGCAGAGGACCTGGGTTTAGTTCCCAGCACCCACATGTTGGCTAACAACCATCTGTAACTCTAGGTCCAGTGGAATCTAACACCTTACTCCTCGGGCATTGCACAACACGGGGTGCACTTACACATATGCAGGCATTACACTGAAACACTAAAATAAAAATAAAAAAATTTTAAGTCCCCCCCCAAATCTTAGTAATAAGTGTAGTTTGAACAATTATAAAACAGTTTCTTTTGTCGAATAGGTTCTCCTGAATATCCATGATAATGAAGTCATTATTGGCATTGCACTGACTGAAGAGAGTCTCCATCGCAGAAATATTACACATTTTGGACCTACAACTCTTAGGTCAACTCTTGCCTATGGGATGCTCAGGTAACAGAAGGGGAATTTGCTATTCATACTATAATGGCACTTTGCTCTGCATTTTCTCTTTAAAACACTAATTTTTTTCTCTTTTTTTTGTTTTTTTTGAGACAGGGTCTCCCCGTAGCCCCGGCTGGCCTGGAACTCGCTCTATAGACCAAACTAGCCTTGAACTCACAGAGATCCACCTGCCTCTGCCTCCTGAGTGCTGGGATTAAAGACGTGCACCACCACACCTGGCAAACATGCACACAGAGGTGAAAACATAGACACATACATGAAGTGATGATTATGCTAAGGATAGGATGGTTAGAAAGAGGAGCAATAGGGGCTGGAGAGATGGCCTAGCAGGTGCGCCGACGCTCTTGCAGAGGACCCGGGTTCGATCCCCAGCACCCACATGGTGGCCGAGAGCCGTCTGAAACTCCAATTCCAGGAGAACTCCAGTTCCAGGGGAATCCGACACCCTCTTCTGACCTCCGCGGCATTGCACGACATGGGTGCACAAACTTGCATGCAGACAGTACATTCATACACATACAGAAATAAATAAAATTAATTAAAAAAAAAAAAAAGAGGAGCAATCATAACAAATCCCCAGAAAAACTAACAGCAATGTCTCAAGAAGTGTATAATTCTAGAAACCTGTGCAGCTGCTTTTCTGTCACCTGAGAGCTTGGTCTCTGTTTATCTGTACACATGGCCGCCTGTCACCTAAATATATGTGCTTCCAGTTGCACATGATTGGCTCATACAGCCCAGAGCTACTAGCTCTTAATTCCAGATTACTAACAGAGGATAGTTTTGATCAATTGCCCAATACTGGTCCATTAGCAATGACTGGCATTATAGGGTTACCCAAGAAGCTGTCTTGTGAGGGAGATAGTTACCATGCATGGAGTTAAGTCCTGTGGCAGAACATGAAAAGATTAGGAGAAGAGAAACTTAAGTGACAGAGGACAGGATACTCTGTAGAAGAGGTAACATTTAAGCCATTCACAGTAATACCTCTTAAGTCTGTCACCTTGTTGTGTCCCAGGACAAATGTTTCTTTGTATCAGTTTATCTGTAAAATGGTAATGGGGATGTTACAAGGATTCAATGACATTATAAGTGTTCAAAGTAAAGCAGTTGTTTTTATGTCAACATCTTTAAAATTAAATTCAAGGGGGCTGGAGAGATGGCTTAGTGGTTAAGAACGCCGACTGCTCTTGCAGAGGACCTGGGTTCGATTCCCATCACCCACATGGCAGCTAAGAACCATCTGTAAGCCAGGCGTGGTGGCGCATGCCTTTAATCCTAGCACTTGGGAGGCAGAGGTAGGCGGATCTCTGTGATTTCAAGGCCAGCCTCTTCTACAGAGCTAGCTCCAGGACAGTTGGGACTAAAGGGAGACCCTGTCTCAAAAAGACCAAAGAAAAAGAAAAAAAGAAATTGAAAAGGAAAAGAACATGGAATGCCTAATTGCCAGTAAAGTTACACTGGTAGAATTTTCCTGTCTTTGCTTCCTGAGTGCTAGGATAACATGTGCACTGTTATCCAGCCACAAAATAATTTATTTTGCAGTGTTGAGCATAAAACCCCAGGCTTTGCACATGCCTAGGTAAACACTCTACCACTGAGGTTTACCCCTAGATGGACTTTTTTTTTGGTCTTTTCGAGACAGGGTCTCCCTGTAGTCCCAGCTGTCTTGGAACTTACTCTGTAGACCAGGCTGGCCTTGAACTCACAAAGATCCGCCTGCCTCTGCCTCCCAAGTGCTAGAATTAAAGATGTGCGCCACCACGCACAGCCCCCTAGATGGACTTTTCAGACTATTGATTGATGTTCCTTAATGCTAGTGCAATAGGCCCTTAACTTCAGAATCATTATTGTGGAAGTCTCAGCTTTTGGTTGCTTCTCTTTAACGTGAGCTCCAATTTTTTTTCCCTTCAGGCTCTGTGAACCTCAACCTACTGATATAATAGTTGATCCAATGTGTGGAACAGGGGCAATACCAATAGAGGTAATAAAATGTCTTTAAATTTTTTAAGTATTTGAAAAATACTTTATTTTTATGTGTATGAGTGTATTGTATGCATGTAAGTGCAGCTGTGTTGTACAGTGCCCCAGAGTCAAAGGTATTGGAGTCCCCTGGAACTGCAGTTATGGATGGTTGTTAGCTGTCATGTGGGTGCTGGTACTTGAACCTGGGTCCTTTGTAAGAACAGCCAGTGCTGAGCCATCTCCAGCCCCATTTTTTTTTAATATTTTTTTTATTTATTTTCACATGTGTATGAACGTATTGTCTGCATGTAGGTTGGTGCACCCGTGTTGTGCAATACCACAGAGGTCAGAAGAGGGTGTCGGATTCCCCTGGAACTGGAGTTAAAGACGGTTTTCAGCTGCCATGTGGGTGCTGGGGATCGAACCCAGGTCCTCTGCAAGAGCAGTCGGTGCTCTTAACCACTAGGCTATCTCTTCATTCCATTTTTTTTTTTTAAGGATACAAAGCTAATTCTTTTTTTTTTTAAGTTGTTCTTTTTTTTTTTTAAATGTTAAGATTTTGTTTACAAAGCTTTTTTCTTGTTGTTCTTTTATTTTTATTTCATGTGTAATGTCTGCATGTTTAAAGTGTAACCATGTCGTGCCATGCCTGAGGAGGACAGAAGATCCCCTGGAAATGGAGTTACAGATAGTTGTTACCTGCCATGTGGGTGCTGGGATTTGAACCTGTGTCTTCTGTAAGAACAACCAGTGCTCTTAACCACTGAGCCATCTCTCCAACCCCCCCAAATGTATTTTTTACATAAACAGATGATGCATCTAAAATGCCCTAGACCTAATGGGCAAATTAGATAGAGTGAATTAAACCCCAATGTTGAATCATGGACCAAGAGTTTTATAATAGTAAAGTTAGCAAATTTTGTGTAAAGAATATAACCATTGATTTCAAACAGCCAAATGCCATAGGACTAGATAGTGAAATCCATTTACTGGATCACAGAGGAAACCAAGAATTGCAAAATAAGTCTATCAGAGAAGCCATTAGATTGAACAACAAAGGATAATTGAAAGAATTATAAACTGGAGAAAGGTGGTTTTTCATCTTCATATAGCTAGATTATACTTTTAATCTATTTAGGTTCCTGGGGTGGGTAAGTATAGTTGTAAAAAGAAGATCTGTGACAGATGTATCTACATTGGGAAGGTGCTTGCCTAACTTGTAAGTCTGGCCTCCATCGCTAACACTGCACAATGAAACAGCAGATCAAAATCAGTTTAAAAGTCATAAAATAGAGGCGTGAGCACTATCTGACCAGACTATATACCCAGTGACCTTAAATAATTTTCAGAATTACTTTGATATTGAGGAGACTCATAAAAATTACACAAGACAAAGTGAGAAATGAAAAGATACTTGCTTTATCTTTTTGAGACAGTGTCTCCCTGTAGCCCCAGCTATCCTGGAACTTACTTTGTAGACCAGGCTGTCTTTGAATTCAGAGAACCACTTACCTCAGCCTCTCGAGTGCTGGGATTAAAGGTGTGTGCCACTACACCCAGCCCAAGAGGATTCTTAGCCGCCTTGTGGGTGCTAGGAATCAAACCAGGGTCCTCTGCAAAAGCAGTCAGTGCTCTGAACCGCTGAGCCATCTCTCCAGCCCAGTTTTTTTTTTTTAAGATATGTTTTTATTTCATGTGTATGAGTGTACAACATATGTGCAAGTGCTTATAGAAGCCAGAAGAAAGTGTCAGATCCTCTAGAACTGGAGTTACAGAGTGCAGTTAGCCATCATGTCAGTGCCAGAAACCAAACCCAGGTACTTTGGAAGAGCAGTAAGCACTCTTAACCACTGGGCCATTATTTCTAGCCCCACATTTTTGCTTTTTTGAGGCAGGATCTTAGTATGTAGCACAAGTCTTAAATTCATGGCATTCTGCTGCATCTTTTCCCAAGTGCTGGGAATACAGCCATGAGCCACAACACACCATGGAAAAAGATATTTTCTAAGCAAAGTATTGAGTTTTAGTGAATCAATATCACCTATATGTTTATTAATGATTTAGAGGAGGGGACTCACAGTAATCACTTAAACAGTGAGTTCTTCCATAGTCTATACCCAAAGTCAATAGAAACTGCAAAGAAGTATCACAGATTCTGTCATGTAGGCAGAAACGAGATAGATGAAGAATTCTAAAGCAACTCACAAAGGGAAGAATAATCCAGAATGTAATTAGAAAATCTGATCTGGGAGTTAAAATCCAAGGAAATCAATTAGTCCACCTGTCCTGCCATTGACAGCTAGAGAAACTAAGTTCTTGAGAGTTCAAGAATTCTGGAAACAAAGCTGTGTGCTTTTCTCCACTAAACTATGGTGTATCTCTTAACCAGTTAAAGCAGCAACATGTCAGGGAAGATGCAACAGAAATGGAAAACAGAATAAAAAAAAAGAGGGTGAAAAAATAGTTTGAACCATTTCCATGTAAAGTAGGCGAGTGTGCCAGTGTAGAAACAATCTGAGAAATCATCAAAATGGACAAAACTGGACACATATATAGATGTATCCATTATATCAACATTTTATCTGGAATGCAATAGAATTTAGAAGCACTATAAAACACAGTTCCTGCAACAGAAAATCCAAATTGGTTTAAAAGTCAAAAAAGAATGTCAGAATCACCCAAAGATTTTAATTAAACTCTCCAGGTTCCTCTGTGTCCCTCTCCACCCAACTTCTGGTATCTGTCAACACTCCTTTTGTTTGAAGTCATTGTAGGAGTGTAGACGAGATTTATCATCAAGTGTCTAGGCAAAATTAAAAGTTGTAAAGTGCTATATTCATGAATCAAGGTATGTTCTTACTAACAAATAAGGGATGCTCTTGTTCAACACCAGTTATGTTAGAAGCATTAGTATAGTATGTTACCTCAGATCACTGATAATGTATCACTGTTGACATGCTTTTGACATAACTACAAATTTTGGGGGGGGATATGGTGGTTATTTCAAAAGCCTGTCATGCAAAGGAAAGTGAACTTTATTTTGATGGTTAAATATTCTATAGATCAGATTGTATATTCTCACAGTCCAAATATAGCTGATTAGTTTGGTTGATTTTTTTTTTTTTTAAGTCATGTTTATTTAGGGATTTGTAATACCTGTTGCTAGATCCTGCTGAGTAGGGACTGAATAAAATACTCGACTTCTCCTCCAGGAGTTGGTAGGTCAGTTGGAAGGCCAAGGTGACATAGTTAGAGATGGAAGAACAGTGGGAGAGGTGTGGACAAGGTGCTTCAAGGACAGATGACACAGCTTGGTGAGCCGTGATACTGGAGCTCTAGATGGGTAAATTGAGCAGGCAGAGAAAATAGCAAGGGTGTTCCCAGCAAGGGAAATAGTCAGGGTGACAACAGGCATTGCCCTGCCAGTCTGGATACTGCTTTTAGTAGTTTTACCTTTAATAATCTTTCACAGCTTGTTTGAACAAATACTCCTGTCTTTTAGGGGGCTACTGAATGGTCTAATTGTTACCATATCGCTGGTGATAATAATCCACTGGCAGTGAACAGAGCAGCAAATAACATCTCATCTCTATTGACCAAGAACCAGATTAAAGAAGGGTAAGTTACTTAAAAAGACTGTATTGCAAAAAAATAAAAGAAAAAAAAAAAAAAAAGCTGAGCGTGGTGGCACACGCCTTTAATCCTAGCACTTGGGAGGCAGAGGCAGGCTGATCTTTGTGAGTTTAAGTCCAGCCTGGTCTACAGACTGAGTTCCAGGATAGCTGGGGCTACAGGGAGACCCAAACCACCAAAAAAAAAAAAAAAAAGCTGTATTGCATCTTGTAGATAATCACTTTTCATATTGATTTTGAGTTAATGTTTGTACCTCCAATTGTTTGTGAATCATTATAACCAAAATGAACAGTACAAGATTCCATTTAGGGCTGGAGAGATAGCCTAGCGGTTAAGAGCACCGACGCTCTTGCAGAGGACCCGGGTTCGATCCCCAGCACCCACATGGCGGCTGAGAAAAAAGATTCCATTTAAACTTTTTTGTTGTTTCTTGGTTCCTGGTAGCCCCAGCTGGCCTGGAACAGACCACCTGCCTCTGCTTCCTAAGTGCTGGGATCAACAGTGTGCACCACCATTTAAAAGCTTATTGAAAATAATTAAATGTAAATTTAACTACTTTATTACAAATTTCTGCTACCCTGTAGGTTAATTTTATTTATTTATTATTTATTTTATTTTATTTTTTGGTCTTTTTCGAGACAGGGTCTCCCTGTAGCCCCAGCTGTCCTGGAAGTCACTCTATAGACCAGGCTGGCCTTGAACTCACAAAGATCTGCCTGCCTCTGTCTCCCAAGTGCTAGGATAATTTTATTATTTTTAAAGATTTAAAAATTTTTTTTGCCTGTATATATGTAAATGCACCCATGTCATGCAAAGCCCAGAGGCCAGAGAGGGCACTGAATCCTCTGAAACTGGAGTTATAATTGTTAGCTGCCATATGGTACTGGGAATCAAACCTAGGTCCTCTGTAAGAAGAGCCAGTGCTCAAAACCACTGAGCCATCTCTCCAGCCCCTTTATTTTTTAAAATGAAGTACCTGTAGAAACCAGAGAGAGTATACTAGGATTAATAGAATGAGCTACCAGGCCCAACTATCGTTCATGTTCGAAGTACTGGGGTAGATTCATTTTAATTCCACAAATTTATCTTTTAAACATTTTTACATAATCTTATTTTAGACAGGTCTATGTAACCCTGGCTGGCCTTGAACTTGCTATACAAACCAGGCTAGACTCATACAAACACTCCTGCCTCTATCTCTGGAGTTATAAAGATTAAAGGTATGCATACTACATACTATTCTTTTTTGTTTTCTTTCTTTTCTTTATTTAAGTACATACTATTCTATTAAATAGAACTTCTACAGTTTATTTAGCTTTTTTCTGTTTGGCACCCCAAATAATCCGAGTTGAAAGTAGTTCAAGAGTCATCTCCATTTCAAATTACAATAGATTCTGACTAGTGGTGCTCTGGCCTGTTTAAATCCTTTAATCACTTTGCCCCTGAAAACAGTTTGGAGTGTGTGTGTGTGTGTGTGTTGGGGGGGGGGGTGCTCCTCAGTGCCAAAACAAGTGTGGAGGTGAGAGGACATTTGGAGTTGGCTCTCCCCTTGCTGAGCTGTCTGGCCCCTGTGTTTTCCTTTGTTAAAAATTTATGTGTGTATGTGTTCCCTTGCAGGCCAGAAGGGGGTGTTGGATCCTCTGGAGTTGAACAGGTGGTTGTGAGCCACCTGATGTGGGCGATGGGAGATGAACCCCAGTCCTCTGGAAAAAGCAAGTGCTGTTAACCTTTTCAGATTAGGCTTGGGGGCTGGAGAGATGGCTCAGTGGTTATGAGCACCGACTGCTCTTGCAGAGGACTTGGGTTTGATTCCAGCACCCACATGGTGGCTAAGAACCATTTTTAAGCTGGGTGTGGTGGTGCACACCTTTAATTCCAGCACTCTGGAGGCAGAGACAGGTGGATCTCTGACTTCAAGGCCATCTTGGTCTACAGGGCTAGTTCCAGGCCAACTAGGGCTATAGGGAGAGAGACCCTGTCTCAAAAACACCAAAAAAAAAAAAAAAAAAAAGGCTCACTATTGTTTTTTCATAAATGATCCTTTGATCTCATTCTCAGTCAGTGCTTTGTCTTTTTTTTTCCTTTTTGTGTGTGCTGGGGAATCAGTCCCAGGGCCTTGCATATTGTAGGCCAGCATTATCCCCAGCCTCTGAGTACTTCTAAAACTTATGTACATGTTACCTTAGAACTGCATGCTGATTAGTGGGTCTAGAATGGGACCGGAGAATGCTCTCCTCCAATCTCCTTGCTACTGCTTTATGACCAACTTAGAAATAAAATTTTAGATCATTTGATGTACAAAGTAGTTGGAAGATTCTGATGAACCTGTGGCTATAACACATATTATAATTATATATTTTTTAAATTATATTTTTCCATTATGTAATGATTGCCTTTATTATATGTGTTTGTATGAAACCACATGTACATGCATTTCATTGCCATGGTGCACTTTTGGAGATCAGAGGACAACTTGTTGAGAGCTGGTCCTCTACTTTCTGCTGTGGGTCCCAAGAATCAAATTCAAGCTGTTGGCAGTTCGCTTTTACAACCTGGGCCATCTCTCTGGCCCTCTTAATTCCTTAGTTGTCAGCTCATTTCCTCTGATGCTTGCTTTTTGTTTCTCCACTGTTTTCTCTTGCTTACTTAAGTTGTATATATTTGGGGCTGGAGAGATGTCAGCTCCAGTTCCGAGGGATCTGACTCGCTCTTCTGGCCACTCCAGGTGCCAGGCACACACATTACCAAGCACTCAAATGATCCACCTGCCTCTGCCCTCAGGAGTGGTGGGATTAAAGGTGTGCACTACCACACCTAGTGCTGTCTTGTTTTTTGTTGGTTTTCTTTTTTTATTTGTATTTTGAGACAGGGTCTCCCTTTAGACCCAGCTGGCCTAGAACTCACAGAGATCCATCTGCCTCTGCCTCTGCTGGGATTAAAGCCGTGAGCCACCACACCCAGCCAGTCTTAAGTTTTTTGTTTTTTTTTAAAAACATTCTTATTGTGTATCCCTGGCTAGCCTGAGATCTGCCTGCCTCTGCCTCCTGGGTGCTGGGATTAAAGCCACATGCCCCATTATACACTGCCCAATCTTAATGACCCCTCTTGCAGAGGACCCGGGTTTGATCCCCAGCACCCACATGGTGGCTGAGAACCATCTGTAACTCCAATTCCAGAACTCCAGTTCCAGGGGAATCCGAGACCCTCTTCTGACCTCTGCGGCATTGCACGGCATGGGTGCACAAACCTACATGCAGACAGTACATTCAAACACATACAAAATAAATAAAAATTTAAAAAACCATACAACAAAAAAAAACACTGGCTGCTCTTACAGAGAACTTGGGTTCAGTTCCCAGCACACACACAGCAGCTAATAATCTATAACTCCAGTCCCAGAGAATCTGATGCCTTCTTCTGATCTCTGTAGGCATTGCACAGCACAGCTACACTTACATACCTGTATGTGCAAGCAATACACATAAAAATTATAAATTTTTTTAAAATAAAAAATTTAAATGTTGGCAAGGTGTGGTGGCGCACTCCTTTAATCCTAGCACTTGGGAGGCAGAGGTAGGCGGATCTCTGTGAGTTCAAGGCCAGCCTGGTCTACACAGTGAGTTCCAGGACAGATGGGGCTACAGGGAGACCCTATCTCAAAAGGAAAAAAAAAAAGAAAAAAAATTAAATGTTGATCTATTCCACTTTGCTGTACTTTTTAAATGAGAAAGGGAGGCCCTGTCTCAAGAATAGGAAACTAAATAAATAGGTCTCTGTCTCTCCCTCTCCCGCCCCAGCTGGCCTGGAACTTACCATGTAAACCAGGCTGGCCTTGAGCTCAGAGAGATCTGCCTGCCTCTGCCTCCAGAGTACTGGGATTAAAGGTGTGTGCCATCACATCAGGCTTTATAGTAGTCACTTCTGAAGGAAAAAAAAAAAATCATACTCCCATAATGTATTTTGTATCACATTTATTTTCGTGTTATTTGTATGGGCATCAGTACAGGTTAGAAAAGAACCCACGGGATGTAGTTCCATCCTTCCATGTGGGTCTTGGAGATTGAATTCAAGTCATCAGACTTAAGTGGCAAGGGTTCTTACCTGCTAAGCCATCTCACTCACCTGGCAAAATATATTTAAATTTCTTTCCTTTGTCTCCATAGAAAAACTTCCTGGGGTTTACGTATTGATGCTGTTCAGTGGGATATCTGCAATCTCCCATTGAGAACTGCTTCTGTGGATGTTATTGTGACAGATATGCCATTTGGAAAAAGG
Source organism: Rhizomys pruinosus (assembly GCA_009823505.1). Lineage (NCBI taxonomy): Eukaryota > Metazoa > Chordata > Mammalia > Rodentia > Spalacidae > Rhizomys > Rhizomys pruinosus. Next base: position 132,465 of record VZQC01013272.1, on the reverse strand, counting down.
TCAGGACTTTTTTTTTTTTTTTTGGTCTTTGAGACAGGGTCTCCCTGTAGGCCCAGCTGTCCTTGAACTCACAAAGATCCGCCTGCCTCTGCCTCCCGAATGCTAGGATTAAAGGCATGTGCCACCACACCCGGCTAGGACTCATTCTTTTCGTAAGTTGTATGATTGATTCACTTCATTTCTTTACTTGGGGAATTCATTACTGTATTAACTACATTTTGATCCTGACCGTCATACGAGAATCATTTTGAAATTACCTGTTGACTTCCTCCACTGTACAATTACATATTTCACACACAAGGCTGAGGAACAATTATTCTCACTGGCTTATCTGTCCAAATTAATTTTAATACTGCAAAGTTCTAGTTTCAAAAATTGTATTTGTCTCCCAAATTTTCTCATTTTAATGTTGTTTTAGACATTTACTTTTTCCAAGTAGTTAGCTCACGAGCTTTCTTTTATAGGATGGGCTCCAAGAAAAGCAACTGGAATCTTTATCCAGCTTGTCTGCGGGAAATGAGCCGTGTCTGCAGACCAGGGACAGGCAGAGCTGTACTCCTTACTCAGGACAAGAAATGCTTTAGCAAGGTACTCTACAGTAGTTTTAAGTCTCAGCCTGTGATAACTTTAGGGTTTTTAGAAGTAGGCACGAACTCTAGCACTTGTGTTGAGGTGTGGGGTGTGGTGGAGTCCCAGAACAGCTTGCATCCGCCAGAGGGAAAATTGTTTTCTTCCAAAGTGGACATGGGAGCCGGGCGTGGTGGCGCACGCCTTTAATCCTAGCACTTGGGAGGCAGAGGCAGGCGGATCTTTTTGAGTTCAAGGCCAGCCTGGTCTACACAGTGAGTTCCAGGACAGCTGGGGCTATAGGGAGACCCTGTCTCAAAAAGACAAAAAAAAAAAAAAAAAAAAAAGATTCCAAAGTGGACATGGGAATACCTTCCCTTTTTGTGGGAATTCTTAACTGGCAAATAAGATCCCAGGTTGGTTTAGAAGCAGGTTGTCAACCTAATGGCTTTTATGCTTTTTGTGTGCACACAGGCATTATCTGGAGTGGGACACTTGTGGCGAAAGGTTCATACAGTCTGGGTCAACATAGGTGGTCTCCATGCTGCAGTTTATCTTCTGAAACGTACAAACCAACCCTTTGTTCATCCTTCAGAACAAGATGGAGGAAGAAGTCCTTGGTAATTCGAAGAATGAAGATGCTTAGTATTTATAACTCTTAACACTGGAAATGATGTAGCATAGAAAACTTGCAATGGAAGAAAAATAAAATAGAAGTTTATACTTCAAAGCTCTTCATTTTGATTAGCAAAAAATAAAGACTAATACTAGCCGGGTGTGGTGACACACACCTTTAATCCCAGTATTCAGGAGGCAGAGGCAGGCAGATCTGATCTACACAGTGAGTTAAAAAAAAAAGACTAATAATAATGAAAATCCTATTAAAGTGCTTGGGATCTTTGAATACTTTCAAAAAAAATTATTTTTATGTGTATGAATGTACTGTCTACATGTAGGTTTGTGCACCCGCATCGTGTAATGCAGGAGGTCAGAAGAGGGTGTCAGTGTCAGATTCCCCTGGAACTGGAGTTAAAGACAGTTCTCAGCCGTCATGTGGGTGCTGGGGATTGAACCTGGGTCCTCTTCAAGAGCAGTCAGCGCTCTTAACTGCTAGGCCATCTCTCCAGCCCCTGAATACTTTTTTAATCTTCATTTTTCCACCCTAAGGGGAAGGCAGAAAACATAATTGCAGTATCTTGGGCCATATTTCATTACCTATGCAGCCTTGCTTAAGTTACCTTACTTTAAAAATAAATAAGGGGGGGCTGGAGGGATGGCCTAGCAGTTAAGAGCGCTGACCGCTCTTGCAGAGGACCCGAGTTTGATCCCCAGCACCCACATGGCGGCTAAGAACCATCTGTAACTCCAATTCCAGGGTTATCCGACACCCTCTTCTGACCTCCGCGGCATTGCACAACACAGGTGTGCAGACCTACATGCAGACAATACATTCATACACGTAAAAAATAAATAAAATTTAAAATAAATAAACGTAAAAAATAAAAAGGGAAAGAAAAAAAAAACAATTATTTTGTGAGGTTTTCCCCATAACAAAATGAAACCTCAAGATCTATAGGAAAGTTTACCACCTGTCTTAAGTAAAATGTGTTACTCGAATTAATACATAGAATTAAAACAGGCTTAAGGTTTATGAAGGGGTTTGCTGATACTTTGTAACTGTCAGTATAAGAGTTGGTAGGTGGGGTATGGGATTAATATGCCACATTAAAAGAATTTTCTTTCAATATATGAAGCTCTATGTTACTTTTTTCAAAGCCCAAAAAGCCTGTCAATGTCTTTTTGTGGGGAAGTGATTCAAGGATGAATAAAAAGCCTCAATGTATCTTTAAGTGAATGCTTGCTTACTTTAGAACCCATGTTTTTATTTTGTGCTTCCTTGTTCAGTTTTTCCAGTTGCAGCATGTTCTACTTGAGAACTATGGAATATGAAATACTCAATATTAATTCAGTCTTTTAAACATGGTGTTTCCCTAAAAGGTATGCCAACTTTAAAAACCAAATTTGCCAATCAAGTAAAAACAGTGCTCCAAGAAAAGGTTCAGATGGGTATGGTGGCACATGCCTTTAATCCCAGCAGAGGAAGTTTGAGCTGAAAAATGAACAAAATGGTCCTAGAATATTTTGTCATATTAGAACTAGAAAGCAATGAAACAAGTGAGGAAGCTATTAAGAAGTGAAAATATTTTACTTCCCTTAGCCAGGCATACTGGCACACACCTTTAATCCCAGCACTCAGGAGGCAGAGGCAGGCAGATCTCTGGGAGTTCAAGGCCAGCCTGGTCTACACAGCTAGGCCAGCTAGGGCTACATTGTTTCAAAAAGGCAAAAAAAAAAGCTTGCAACTCCAATATCCAAGTATCTTCCAACCTATATACTATTTAGAGATCCACATCTTAGAAAATTTTACTACTTTCCCAAAGATAATTCTTAATTGAAACTGGGCTGTTTTTCCTTTATGGGTGCACAACAAATACATGGCAGTGAACAGTACGAAACCACTTCCTTATTAGTACATGCCAAGGCATTGCAATTCTACCCACTGTTTTCCACCATCAGAGCAAATGTCAACATAGTCATTCAGGATAAGCCAGGAGATTAAAAAGTCATTCCACATTTTGTGACTATTTCAGAACAAATGTTTATTGCCAAGTTTTTACATAGGAATATCCCTGATCACTTTCTGTAACAAATACAAGCAAAATAACAAGACAATCAATTTATAAGGTATAAATAGACTGTGAACTAGAGTTTGTGTCTGCAGAAAATATAAGCTGCTACAGTGTTAAAAAAAGAAAACCACTATGAGCATTTCTTTTCATCTGGGAGACATTCAACAATGTAAACTATATAGTTTTAAGTTTTCTTCAGCAGCTTTTTAATTTCTAGTGTGAAGCTTCTTACAATTTCATTTTTTTTTTTTTTTTGGTCTTTTCGAGACAGGATTTCTCTGTAGCCCCAGCTGTCCTGGAACTCACTCTGTAGACCAGGCTGGCCTTGAACTCACAAAGATCAGCCTGCTGCTGCCTCCCAAGTGCTAGGATTAAAGGCATGCGCCACCACACCCGGCTACAATTTCATTCTTTTATGGAACATCAGTACTCAATAGCTTTCAAAACAAAAATCCAACACTAGGAATGATTGGTTTCAAAATGGCTTCAAGATAGCCAGCACTGACATTATTCAAAAGTATTGTGTTGCATAAGACATGCTGTTAAATTATTGCTAAAGCAAAATGGTGATAGGCAGCTTTCATATTTTCACTCTTAGATCAGTTCTGTCAAGTCAACCTTATGCAGCATTTTAAAACAAATTGTATGAAACTAGCCTAAAAAAAAAGCACCTATGATCTGTTTTAAAAGCTAAATTCTAAAGTTGTAGTTTGGAACATGAGAAATGTTCAAAGCATTACTGTAAAAGACAAAAACATTTATTTTTAGGCATAAAGTACAGGGTTTTTATAAACATTAACTGCATGACACTGATTATAAGGCACAACCTAAGTTAATTTATAAAATTATAAATATTCTTACCTAAATAACCCAAACTGTACAGCAGCACTTGTTAATATCAGTGAATTGTCACTGATCATGTAGCTTCAGCTTATTTTTGAGAATGAAAAAGGCAGTATCTTGGTGTTCTGGAGAAGTTTTCATCTGGAAGACTGGTTCTGCTTGGACAACAGGGATAGCCTTAAGCACTGTCCTGTCCTCAAGGAACAATCTAAAGTAGGAAAAAACAATCACATAGTTACTATCTTAATTATAATTTTAAGAGCCATGTCAACATTCAAGTGGGAGACCCAATGTGGTGTAGGGGTCAGGACACTGAGGAAAGGATCCTTGAGAAGTGATGTTCTGAGAACATCCTCAGTGACTAAAGAATTCTTTAACTGAAGTTATCACTTTCATGCCAAATCTTATCACTTCATGCCTGGACTTCCCAAGAGAAATCCAGTGGTCTGCTTTCAAGTTTCTATAGGCCTACCACCAACCTGTATAGTACACTACAGACAGATTCAATTTATTAAAAAGTTTCTTTCAGAGCAAGCTGGTTAGAAATTTAATCAAATAGTTTCTATCCCTTGTCCTCAATTTGCTAGAGTATCTATGGGAAAGTTGCTAAGCTTCACTGAGCTTTAGCTTCCTACTCTGTAAAATTAGAGTTTAATATAAAAACTACAACTAAACAGACTGTAAAAACAGCTCCATTGTTAAGAAAAACCTCCAAGTGTGGGATTTTAGTGAAAGGTTATTTAAAAAGGCTTCTTTGAATACTGTGGACTGAGTTGACAAAAGTTCATACAGTGGAGAAAGGATTAGATAACTAAATATATTCTCATAATGTGCTGTGGGGTTGCTGACCCCACGGTTGAACGCTTGGGCTGGTGGCCCTGCAGCCTAACATGCAGTTGTGAGACTGGTCTTGTGGCCAAACACAGTTGCAGAGCTGCTGGCTCCCATGACCAAACAAGCTGAAGAGCCAGCTGTGAGGTTGATGGCCCCACAATCAATCTGGCTACAAAGAGCACACAAGCAGTAACAGCCTGGGGATATCAGGTGGTGCAAATCCAACAAATCTGTTTATTTCCACACAGCCGGTAGCTTAAATAGATCTGGGGTAGGCAGCCTCTACATCGTGATGTCACCTCCCAGTGGCCAATTGTAGACCTCCATACCATCACACGTCATCCCAACTTGTGTGGCGTATTCAGAAAAGGAGCATGCTGACAAGCACGCCGACTTGTGACTTCTGAGCACCTGTTATATATTCTGTTCCGCCTAGTGTGGCAAGCAGATTGGTAGCCGACATAAACTTAAGATACATCTGAATCCAGGATTGCTGTCCCACATCTCCCCCTTCTGTTTTTGCCTCCACAAGCTCAGAAAGCATGATAGTGGTAGTCATTAGTTTGCCTTTGGCTGGCTGAAATGGCCATGACTATTTTGTAAAATAAGCAATGTCCATGTGAACCCAATTAACAAGCATCTGTATCCAGTTCTTGTACAGTCATCATAGAATGAAAGAATGTGGATGTATCCCAGGGTCCTCAATTCAAATAAAAGTTCAGTCAGAATCAGTTTTTGCTGTAGGTCATTTTTTTTGTTGAAGAGTGTGGCTGCAGTTTGTAGGGTGTTTGTAATTGCTATTCCTAAGGCAACTGCTCCTACAGTCAAGGATGATGGCCTCTGGGACTCTTTTGTTATGAAAAAGGGTGACTGTTTTCTCCAGCCTGGTCTGTTCTTTCCAAGGCGTGGTCAGGTTCACCATCAACCATACAATTGCTGGGGTCCTAAGGATATAAATAAAGTCAGTAGTATTGTGGGGTGTAATACAATTAGAGATATGACCTTGGTAATTTTCTTGTTTTACCAGTTCAGTTGAGGAGTTAGGAGGAACACAAAGGGAGCCCTCAGGCAAGTCTGATAGGGAGCTAATGTCTTACATATTAAGGAAAACCTGGAAACAGAGAGGGCTGGCTCCCATTAGGACAGATCAATTTGTAAGGTAGGGCCTGTAGCTGAATTAAGGGCAGAATCATAGCCAATAATCAGAAGTAGGACACTAGCGCAAAAGAGTTGGGCACTAGCGCAAAAGAGTTGGGCACATATACCCATGTTACCTGTGATACTGGGTCTGCCACACTATTGGTTGTCAGGGCAGCACATAAAAGGGCCACCAGTAGTGGACCAGAGGCTGGTACCGTTCCTGGAGGCCTCAGGCTTTGCGCCTGTGACTCCAGTGCCTTGAGGTCCCCCCATGTCACCCTCCGTATCCTCAGGCGGCGATGCCTTCTCCTGTGTTTCTTCGGCCCTTTCTGAATGCTCAGACAGGCCACTTTCTCTGCCGGTGGTTCCTGGTCCATCTCTTGCAGTGCGAGGACAAACACTTCTTACAGGAAATCAGATGGGCATGGTTCTACCTGTGGGAAGAAACAAGCAAATCCTCTTTCTAGCAGTGGGTCTGGGCCCTTCCACTGTCCCAACATTGGATCTCACCACAGTACCAACGATGCCTCATTATGCCCTGTCAGAGGGCTCCAATGCTGTGGACTGGGGTTATGTTCTGGTTTAAAAATTGACAGAAAATTCACAGTAAAGAGTACTCTACACACTGTGTCATTGGGAGAGGAGGTTCAGGCCTCCCCCTTCTGTTTTTGTAATTGCTCCTTTAAAGTTTTATGTCTTTTTTTTCAACAATGCTTTGGCTCTGGGGATTATAGGGAAAACCAGTTGAGATATTTCACAAATTACAGAAATGTTTAAACTGGACACTGGTATATGTCAGCCAATTATCAGTTTTTAATTGATTTGGGACACCCATAATCAATATGTAGCAAAGTAGATGTTGGCAAACCTTAGCTGTAGATTATCCTGTCATAGGGGTAGCCATTACATAGTGGGAATAGGTATCCACAGTAATATGTATTTGAGATGGCAAAAGGGAAAATAATGAGTAACATCCATCTGCCAAGGGCTTAAGAGGGCCCCAAAACAGAAATGGGGCACCCACTGTCAAAGAGGGAAACATATGATGGTAGGCTATGTGCTGACTGATGGACCTGTGAGTGTAAGCAAGTAGCTTATGAAAGGGCAGAATAGCAGGAAGGCAGGCCTTCTGCAGCCAGCCTATCTGCCTCCTCATTGAGAGCCGCCAGTGGCCCTAGCAGGCCAGAATGAGATCGGATATGTTGGGACAAAAAGGGATGCTCAGCATGCCTAAAGCACTTTCTTCAAGAGAAAGATGAGGGTGTCAAGTGGCTCGGAAAGATCCAGTTGACACATAGCATAAGCTAACAAAGGTATCATAGAAGCATAGTATTTGCTATCAGTAAAGAGATTGATTAATGGGTTCAGAGGGGGAACAGTCAACAGGTCCGACAGATAGCAAAGAATTTTTTAAGTTGCACCAAACCTTTGTGCAGTGGCCAGAAACACTGGACTTTGGAGGAGTCTGGCCCAATCGACACCAGCATAGCCCCTTTACTGGATGCATCAGTGAATATGAGGTGGGCCCCAGGGATGACCTGGGATACTAGGACTGGAGGGGGGGGCATTAGCAGAAAGTCCTAGAAGCTGGCCGAGAACCAATGGGCAGGCAAGTGGTTATCAGTAGTGCCAGGAAAACCCTCAAGGGAGACAGGGAAGGGGTTGTTAAATTGCATGGCCCAATCCAAGAGGCCCTTAAGAGGAGAATCAGAGCAGGGCGTGGTGGCGCAAGCCTTTAATCCTAGCACTCTGGAGGCAGAGGCAGGTGGATCTCTGTGAGTTCAAGGCCAGCCTGGTCTGCAGAGCTCCAGGCCAGCTGGGACTTAAAGGGAGACCCTGTCTCAAAAATACAAAAGGAGAATCAGGTGCCAAAAAGGTGAAAGGTTCTCTGGTGAAGGATCTTAATCACAGTATCAACAGGCGTGGGGGGGGGGCGTGTATTTTTTGGACTCTATGCAGGTTGTAGCCATTCCAGAGGCCCATGAGACTGCCATATTGGCCCCACTGGACAATGTCTTGGGCGGAGAATTATCCCCATTAAGGGAAGGGATTACTCAAATCTACCAGTGAAGGCACAGCAGAGTAGCATTGATTCTTTGAAGGACAACACACACGTCTCAGGTCAAGTCTCTGTAGGAACCCTCAGACAATCATACATCTCCTCTGAGGATAGGAAGCCACAAATGCAGGCAGTTAGTAGCCCCCAAAGTCTTTTGGAGCTAGTTAACAGGCAACATCTTGGGAAGTCTAATTATTGGCATCTAGCTTGGCCTAGTCTCCATAATTGACCCCAGAAATGCATAGGGAGGGGTGAGTTGAATTTTCTCTCAGAACTTCAAATGGGCAGTCTCAAGGGTAGCTGTCACAGTGAGCTAGGAGAACATCTTCCATGTAATCAATGATGTCTAACTCTGAGATTTTAGAAAACCTTTTAGAACTTGACCAATAAAACCTGACAGATGGTGGGGCTATCTTTCATGCCCTGTGGCAGGACTTTCCATTGATATCTCTGCATGGGGTAGGAGTTGTAAATTCAAAGCAAGGTCTGTCCTCAGTGTGCAGGGGAATAGAGAAGAAACAATCTAATAGTAATAATAATAGCAATGTGTTTGTCCACAGGTATAGCAGGATAGCCCAGGTAGGGTTGTTCCCATTTTTTTCATTGTAATGTCAATAGCCCTGAGGTCTTGAAGCATAGGAATCATCTCCTGCTGTTTCTTTTGAATTACAAAGACAAGAGTGTTCCAAGAGTTACAGGAGGGTTCAACACACGAGCTCTCCCCCCACCCCATTAAGTTGCTCAGCAACTAAGGACTCTATAGCAACTAAGGACTCTATAAGCAAGAGAAGCTGCCACTGTTCCACCCAAATGGGTGTCATCCATTCTAGCTTAATAAATGATGCCAGAATAGTGGCCCTAAGAATTAGGGGTACTGGGAGACTTGGTCTCAGAATTGGGATTCTACCATTGAATTATAAGACTTTGTCGTCCATAGTTAGCATTGTCCCTGAGGCATGGAGGAAATCTCTATTTATGAACCAGACCAGATATAATTAGGGGCTTAATGGTGCCCTGTCCCCTATCTAAGCCTCTCCAGATCATAGGTCAGATAGTTATTTTAGATGCCACATTTCCTCCCACACCCTGGACCAAAGGCCCTTCAGTTAGTTTCCATTCTTTCAGAACCTCCAGTCCACTCCAGTATCCAATAAACATTTAAAAAGTACCTTCCTTATTATATTTAGAGCAGCAATCCTAGACCCAGTAGAATCCCCTCTGGCACTTTGGACAAAGTGTGGAGGGCCACCTGGTACTCCGGGATGGGGCTGGAGTTGCAGCTTCAAAAAGCCAGGCTGGGGGCTGGAGAGATGGCCTAGCGGTTAAGAGCGCCGACCGCTCTTGCAGAGGACCCAGGTTCGATCCCCAGCACCCACATGGCGGCTGAGAACCGTCTGAAACTCCAATTTCAGGAGAATTCCAGTTCCAGGGAAATCCGACACCCTCTTCTAACCTCCGCGGCATTGCACGACACGGGTGCACAGACTTGCATGCAGACAGTACATTCATACACATTCAGGAAAAAAAAAAAAAAAAAAAAAAAAGCCAGGTTGCATGAGAGTGACCCATCTGGCCGCACCCCCAACATTTGGGACCATCTATCTCCAAGGGGATGCAGGGCAGAGGACAAGGCTTGTCCCATAGCCATATCAGAAGCTTTCCTGCAAGCACTCTGAATACCTGTTATCCAGTCCTTAAGTGGTTTAGAGCAAACTGCCAAGATTATGTTTTTATAATCAGCATTAGTGCCCTCATATGCCAGTTCCTTAAGGTCTCACAGGCTTTCCCATGGGAGACCTTCCCTTCTACTGTCTCAGTAACCCAGGTAAGGAATGGAGTAAAGTCCTCCTTTGGCTGATGCCCCAGTTTGGGGAAAAGAAGGGAGAACTCCCCTGAGAAAGAGAGCTGTCTCCAAGCCCACATCACACAGAAATGCACCCTCAGGAGCTATTCACTTTGTTTTTTATGATAAGTTTTCTCATTGGCATGGATCTTGCCAAGAAAGCTAAACTGACCATTCACTGAATCCTAGGGATCTTCTCTGTCTCCCCAGTGCAGGGGCTATAAGTCCACTCTACCATCGGAGGACAATGCCCCAAAGTTGCTCACCTTGAAGGAGAGGCTCATTCCCCATTTTGCAGGGGTTCACGTGCCTGAGACTCACCAGAATGTTTCGTGTCCCTGTTCAGGTGCCAGTTGTGGGGCTGCTGACCCCGTGGTTGAACATGCTGAAGAGGGCAGACACAGGGGGCTGTGCACCCTGTAGCCAAACACAGGGCGGTGAGACTGGTGGTCCCGAGGCCAAACATATGGTTGTGGAGCTGCTGGCTCCACGACCAAATGAGCTGAAGAGCCAGCTGTAGGGTTGATGGCCCCACAATCAAGGTGGCTAAAAAGAGCACAAACACAGTAACAGCCCAGGGATCACATCAGATGGTGCAAATCCCTAAAATCTAATGATTCCACACAGCTGGTAGCTTAAATAGGTATGAGGTGGGCAGCCTCTACATTGTATGACATCACCTCCCAGTGGCAAATCCTAGACTTTCAGACAATCACATGTCACCCCAACTTGTGGGTGTATTCAGAAAAGGGGGATGCTGACGAGAAAGCCAACTCAAGACTTCTGCACATGTGCTAGTAGAAGATAGGTCATCCCCTGTATATATTGTTCTGCCTACTGTGGCAAGCAGACTGGTAGCCAGCAATCCTAAATCTAGAATTGCTGTTCCACAACGTACTGAAAAAAAAATAAAGGAGAAAGAAAGGACAACTTGGGTGTGGTGGTACAGAATTTTAATCTTAGCACTCAGGAGGCAGAGGCAGATAGATAGACCTCTGAGATCCAGGCCAGCTGGTGCTATAGAGAGAGAGACCCTGTCTCAAAAAGATCAAAGAAAAAGTGGCACTGATGTCAAAAGGAAGATCAAAACAGGGCGAAAAACTATTCAGACAAAACAGAGGCCAAGTGATGACTATGAAAGGCAGGGAATATGAGCCTAGGGTATTAGAGAAGCAGAAATTGGTTCCACTAAAAAGAGAGAAATAGCCCAAGTTCAATCCTAAATACCAATTCTATTAACAGTATGCTAATCATTTCCTTACTGCTAAAAATGGGGAGTACTGAGTAAGAAAAAGAAATCTTCTGAATAAGAACATCTTCTAATATAAATTAGCAAATACTAAGTAAACTAACAAAACCAAGGCCCTCAAGGTCAAGTGCTTGACAATCGAATTTGTGACCTAACAAAGTGCGCTATAATTAAGATTGCCTGAAATAGTCAAACTAGTCTTTACTCTTGTATCACATTTTAGACCAACAGTTGTAAACCATAATTATGCAATTATTTCAAACCTCCATTCATGAAAAGATGCAAAACCTTATCTAGTTCAAATTTTACAAATTAACAACAAAAATAACAAACCCTTACTACTTTCTATTCAAATACAATATCTTTTTATCATGGGAAACAGCCTTACCAAATTCACCAACTTTCATTCAAGTACAAATATTTAACATCTTTTTGTCATGGAAGAAATCATGACATGTTTTTGGTTGTTTTTTTTTTGTTTGTTTGTTTTGTATTTTCAAGACAGGGTCTTCCTGTAGCCCCAGCTGTCCTGGAACTTACTCTGTAGACCAGGCTGGCCTTGAACTCACAAAGATCCGCCTGCCTCTGCCTCCCAAGTGCTAGGATTAAAGGCCTGTACCACCATGCCTGGCCTGGCTCTGACACTGTTTTAAAAGGAGACAGGAAACTAAGCAACCAACCAAGAGAAGTCAAGCACAGGAACAGGATAACTGCTACCGTTAGTACAGGAAACTCAAAGAGCTTATCAGCATGGACAGATGCATTCAGAGACCAGGAGGCATCAGTTTCCTCCATGAAGAGTATTAGGGTCACCTAGGTTAAGTATTAATTTCTACATAAAAGGAGTCTGTTTTGTATTTTGTAGCCTTTGTCACTTGAAAGTTGACTTCACAAATCCCATAACCAAGTTTTCAACTCTGCTTGAATGAAAAATTAATCCATGTCCTTGGGAAAAAATGCAATTTGGTAGGGAAAAGACAGTATTAGATGTAAGTACAAAAGGAACATTTTAATTTCCATGTGCACACACCAGTGTGGAGATCAGAATACAATCCCAACAGTTTTCCCTCAGGAGCTATCCACTTAGTTTTTTAAGATAGGTTTTCTCACCAGGCGTGGTGGCACACGCCTTTAATCCTAGCACTGGGAGGCAGAGGCAGGCAGATCTTTGAGAGTTCAAGGTCAGCCTGGTCTACCGAGTGAGTTCCAGGACAGCTGGGGCTACAGGGAGACCCTGTCTCAAAAAGACAAAAAAAAAAAGACATGGATCTTGCCAAGTAAGCTAGACTGCCTATCCACTGAACCCCAGGGATCTTCTCTGCCTCCCCTGTCCTGGGGTTACAGGTCTGCTCTGTCATGCCTGGCTCTTACATGGATTGTGGGGATTTAATTCAGGTTCTCTTGCTTGCATCACTTTACTTACTAACACCTTTAATATTCCTTAAAAAGAAAAATTACTATACTTTGCCCTTTCACTTTTTTTTTTTTAAAGACAAGATCTCACTATGTAGCCCTCTCTAGGTGACCTTCAATGGAGACTGCTTACCTCTGCCTGGACTACAGGATTTTTTGTTCAGGTTAGGCACGATGGCATACACCTTCAATCTCAGCACTCAAAAGAAATGAAAAGTTCAATTCACAAAAATATTAAGACCAAGAGAAGGGATATACAGTACTGAGGCAGAGGCAGGCGGATCTCTTGAGTTTGAGGCCAGCCAGAGGTACATAGAGAGTCCCTGTCTCAAACAAATGAAAATCTTTTCTTTGAAGCTACCATTTTTGTCAGCCATACTATAGCACAGAAGCTGTAATTAAAGTAAGCAAATGTACATGAAAAAACACAGAATTCTAATTTGGCCTAGTATTCAAATTATCTGGGTGTGAGACTAGGGAATGTGAATTAAACAGCAAGGCAACCATCTCTGAAGTTGGAAGGCCACTGTCCTAAACATATCATACTCTCAAAATCTTTTAACTCCAGATATACAGCTTGGGTCCTCTCTCTTACAGTAGGTTACCCACTTCCATGAAAATCTATAGGACTCGGCCGGGCGTGGTGGCACACGCCTTTAATTCTAGCACTCGGGAGGCAGAGGCAGGCGGATCTTTGTGAGTTCAAGGCCAGCCTGGTCTGCAGAGCGAGTTCCAGGACGACCCTGTCTTGAAAAGACCAAGACTGAAATTCAATCCTATTCCTCACTAAACTATGATTTTTGGGGGAGGGTGGAGGACAGACAAGAGTCTCACTATAATATATAACCTTGGCTGGCCTCCAATTCAGAAATCCATCTTTCTTTACCTCCCCACTGATGGGACTAAAGGCATGTGCCGCCATACCCAGCTGTCCTATCGTGTTTTTTGTTTTTTTTTTTTTGAGACAGGGTCTCCCTATAGCCCCAGCTGGCCTTGAACTTACAGAGATCCGCCTGCCTCTGCCTCGAGTGTGTGTGCTACTTGCTTTTATCTTTGTTAGATTTAGCTTTTGACTTAGTACAGATGAAGCATACAAATAAGTAAAATAAAATGAGCAGTTTAAAAAAAGCCTCTGCCAGCTGGGTGTGGTGGCACGTGCCTTTAATCCTAGCACTCAGGAGGCAGAGGCAGGTGGATCTTTGTGAGTTCCAGGACAGCTGGGGCTACAGGGAGACCCTGTCTCAAAAATACCCAAAAAAAAAAAAAAAAAAAAAATTAAAAAAGCCTTTTGCCCCAATGGCGGGATTATTAAGACACAACACCGGCTCATATTTTGTTTTGGTTTTTTTTTTTTTTTTTCTTCTTTTTGAGATAGGGTCTCCTTGTAGCCCCAAATGGCCTGCAACTCACTTATGTAGACCAGGCTGGCTTTGAACTCAGAGATCTGCCTGCCTCTGCCTCCCAAGTGCTGTGACAGAGGCCGTGCACCACCACACCCAACTCCAGGTCATATTTTGTAACACAAGTTTGCAGCTATGGCTATCCTGTCAGAAGTGCCATCTCAAACGCCGAGTATTCTATCAAGGAAAGACAATCACTTGGGCAGTACAAGGCGGCAGTAAAAGACCAACCCACCAAGCTTTACAAAGACTAAGACTTTACATATTGCTTAGCTCATTTTACTTGCAGAACAAGACTCAACAAGACTCAAGAAGCTCAATATAAACACATCTAAGCCAACAATGACAACATGAGAAGTGCTATGATTTAAGTATCAGAAGCCAGGGAAAAATACTGCTCATTTTCTTTTCTTTCAGACAAGATCTCTGAAGCTCTGGCTGGCCAGGAACTCACTATGTAGACCTGGAAATGAGATCCACCTTCATCTGCTCTACCATGCCTGGCTCGTTACATGGACTGTGAGGATTAAATATAATCCCAGAGGGCTGGGATTAAATGTGTGGGCTACCACACATGCCTAACATTGCTTATTTTTAAATAGGGAAATCACATTTGAATCCCAAGTCTGCATTCCAGAAGGAACTACCTTCTATCGATGTGTAAGAGTGACACCATGATTTGAGCAAACAGCAATCAATTCCATGTGGCTTTCAAAGTAGCGTAAATGTGGAAAACATTGAAAAGGTTGCTGCCATCAGCCCACTCAGGGAGTTCTTATGTCTCATACTCAATGGAATTCCTCCTCAAAGTAGTAATAGGACAGTAAGTTTCACCTATCATTTTATGCTATAGTGGTAACTAACAATCTAGGATATTTCAAGGAGAGACTTCAGTTTTGGAGGCCATTAAACAGGAAGCTAAGCTCAGTTTACTAACTGATGAGAATAGAGAAGTGGGGGACAAAATGACTGAGAGGTATTCAATAGTAAGGAAGATATTGCTAAACCTTGGGCTTAATTCTCAATACAATTATTATTGTCTGTGAATAGGTCCAGTGGTGGAAATCCAGCTAAAGAGGGCGGCGGGGGTGGGAAGGCGGCAGGCAGGGAGAGATAAAATGTAGAGCAGTCAACAAACTGCACGAAAGAGGAACAAAAGCACTGCAGTTTAAGAGGCCCAGCTCAAGCCTCAATTTGTGGTGGAACCAATCTGTCTGGTTTCATGACTCATTAGACTTATGGAAATCAGGAGGGAGAAAGCCAGTGCAATGTCTAGTGACTGGATGAGCCAGTAAAACATGAAAAAAAAAGGGTCCAAAAATCAGTGAAAGTGCTAAAATATCTTTTGGTAGGGCTTCAGAGGAAGTGGAAGGGACAAAGCAAAGCGCTGCGCTCTAAAGAAAAGGCTAAAACTAGGTTTAAAATCTAATACATGATACTCTAATTTCATGGTTTGTAGCAAGGGTCTAAAGCGAGGCATCAACTCAGGGACTGAGCTTTTTTAAATCTACTTCCCCAAACGGATCATACTCCAAAAAAAGATTATAAGCACTAATAACCGTAGTTTTCCTGCATAAAACCCGAGTGCCTGGTCTATTTCCCTCCTCCCCACCCCATAATAAATTACCTCCCAATACACACTCAAATCCGTGGAAGTCTCACCCCTCCAATTTTATACCCGCTCAACTCCCCAGCAGGACAACGCCCACGCCCCAGATTAGCCCTTGAACCTCGCCAGAATCCCGCCCATAATCTAGAAAAGACTGGACATGGAAGCGACATGGAGATCACGAGGGGAGAGGGGGAAGGGATTCCTCTAGGCCCAGGGCGGTCCTTAGAAGGTAGGAGGCAGCAGAGAACTCCCATAAAGGTATTGCGGCACTCCCCTCCCCCTGCCGAGAAGGGTGCGGCCTTCCCTCCATCTACTCCACAGCAGCTCACGCGGATTTTTGGAGCGAAGCGCCTCCCGCCTACAAACTAGCCCGGCCAACACCCCCACCTCCTTCCTCCACTCCCACGGGTGCGTGGAGAAGGTCCGGCTCCTCTGGCCCCTCCAGCAGTGGCAGTTCGGGGCGGAGCCGCACTCGCCACCTCCCAACAGCTTTAAGCCGGCAGACCGCCCCAGCCTCCAGCGCGCGCTTCCTGCCACGTTGCGCAGGGGCGCGGGGCCAGACACTGCGGCGCTGGGGCTCGGGGAGGGCTGGATCCAGCGACCGCCTCCCCGCCACCCCCGCGGGCCCGCGGTGGCTTCGCTCATTAGGGACACGGGCCAATTGGAAGGGCCCAGACAGCCAATCAGATGACGAAGCCGCGCGGGCAGCGGGTAAACCGACTACCCAAAGGAAGGGGAGGGTGGGAGTCCGCCCGCTCCCCAGCCACTTTCACTGACCCTCCCTCCCTCCCTCCCTCCCTTCCCCCCCGAGGGAGGCCGACCGCGCCCGCAAGGCCAGCTCTCCTCACCCCACCTACCTCCCCGCCCCACCCAGCGAGCACTGTGTGGCACTAAGCGACTGCGCACTGCCGAGGCTCTAACTGACAGGCCCCTTACACCAACCACAACACGCCATTTGTGTTTTCACACACGGCGGGAGGAGAAGAGGCCAATCGCTGATGAGCCGTCGCCGGAAACGCTCCTCCCCCTTCAGAAGCCATGGCTGTCCGGTGGCGAGCCTTTTCCGCTCCCTTCTCCCTCCCCCTCCGGTTGCCGCAGGGCGAGCCGCGCTCCGGTATCATCCACCAGCCCCCGTTTTCCTTCCAGCCTGACGAACGCTACAAGCTGCCGTTCCTCAGAAGGCGACTCCGCCAAGCTCGGCGGGCCCCCCTCCGCCACCCATCCCCCGTGAGCCCGTCAAGCCTCCCTCCCACCAGAGTCCCGCTCCCCTACCTAGCCGAGGCTCTCTGAGGAGCCGGAGCCCCAGAGCACAGCCTCTTCTTTAGGAGGCCCCGGCAGCCTCCGCTGATTGGCGGCGAGGTGGCCAATGGCTGTGCGGCGGTGGGCGGAGAGGCCAATGGCGCGGCAGGAGGGGGCGTGTCCCGCGTGCCCCTGGCGCCGGCGCTGGGAATCCCCGTGCGGTCAGTGGCGTTTCCGCTCGGGCAGCGGGCTGAGTGAGCTGCCGCCGCCGCCGCTGCTGCCGCCGCCGGGGGAGGGGCGGCCGCCGCCCGCCTGCGCTCACAGACTCACGCAGCCCCAGTCCCGCCAGTCCGCCAACACAGTAGTGCCGGCCCCCCTCCGTCCCTGGCCCTTCCCCCTCCCCGCCTTGGGCTCGCTCCGCCTTTCTGTCCCCCCACCCCCACCTCACGGGTACGGGCCATTCCCGGCCAGGAAACGCCGTGGCGCCGCGTTGGGCCTAACTCCAGTCTTGCTGTCTCCCGGGAGTGCCGTGCGCCGCTGCCCGGGCCCAGGCCCCGGCAGCGCCAGGGTCAAGGTAAGGGTCCAACAGAAAAGAGACACTGTCCCACACTACCGGGCCTCGGGGAGGAAGGGTCACCTCCTCCGTTTCCCCGCGCTCGTTCTGCTCGAGGACGTGGGCCTGGGCCTCCCCAGGCTGGTACCCGGAGAAGGCTGCCCCTTCCCGTCTTCTGAGCAAGCCCTCCACGCCACCGACCTCTCTTTCCCAGGGAGAAAGGCTCCCTTGGAGCCCGTCGACCCTACTACCCTTTTAATGTCTTTCCTGGGTCAGGACGCTTCCCCTCCCCCTACTCTGCCTTTTTCCTGGGAACTGCCTACTCCACGTTTACCTTTTACATGAGGATAGGCCTCTCGCTCTCCTCCTCGTAAGACACAGGCATACTTTTTCTCTCTGCCCTCGACTCCCCACTTCCATCCCCGTTCTTGGGGCCTTGTGACAACTCTGATCGCTCTGGCGGCCCAGACCTCGGCTCCATAATCTTCCCTGGGCGCCTCGCTTCTACTTCTTGGGTTCCTATCTCAGATGGCTGCTTCCTTTCCCACACCAAAGACCCTTACCTTCGTCTCCCCCCACCTCACATTCCTGGTCTCCCGGTGGCGTGTGGCCCAGTATTCCCAAGATATCTCTGTTGAATTTGTAGGGTTCCAGCATGGAATTGTGCCAGATTTTGTCATTTTCCCTGCCTAGGGCGTGGAGAGCGAACCTTTGAGAACGTCTTTAAAGGCAGGGGAAAAAAATGTACCCATGAATTCTCTTCCCTGCGCGTGCAGGCCAAGGCGTGAGGCGAAGGTGGTGGGCTGAAGCCCTGGTTTAAGTAGGTGAATCGCACAGAGGGAAAGTTTTAACTGCTGGGAAAGCCCCTTATAATGCTAATTTATTCTATAGAGGTCCTTTGCCTCTTTCATTCTTAGGAGTAAGGGGTCTTTTGGTTACAGATGCTGCACCCAGCTCTACTGGTCTGGGTCAGGAGAGCTTGTATGACCTGCATTTTCTGTTCTCATGTTACTTGTGTAATGTGTTCACCAGTAACTCAGAACTCGGTTTGCTGGGTTTTGTCTACCAGAATTCCTTTCTCCAGGTTTTCCTGTGTTCATAATACTTAGAGAATCCAGGTTCCCTAATTTCCTTCATTCCTTAACTTTTTAGGTGACATATTTGTGACCAAGGTCATGTTTACATTTCTTCCCTGGGCATATGTTAAATAGCTAAACTTTTGATTGGGGGGGGATCCAGGTGAGTGTTAGGAGCTTTTCAGGAGGTTTGTTTGCTGCGTATTTGTAGAAAAGTGCTTTTGATGTTTAATTTTGTATTAATATTTTTAGGTCACTGGGAGGAAAGTTATAAGGGGTAATTTTAGATGTGTGAAATCGGACCTAGGCCTAAAGCAGAGAATACTGACATAATCTGAGGTTTCTGCGCTTTTTGGGGGACATAGGAATTTTTTTCTTGGATTTCTTCCAGTGTTCTCAGGAGAATCATTAGTTCTCTGGCCAAAATTTCTGGCCCGTTATGAGATTAGAGTCTTGAAGGTAATTCAGACTGTCATTATGTGTAGAAAAATAAATTGTGTCCTTTGGTAGGACTTGCCACAAGGTTCTTGTCTCTAGATGCAAATTTAAACAAGATGGTTGAGTGGAAAATTGTCTTTCTGACGACTAATGCTTAATCTTTACTCCTAAATCGCTGATTTAATTAAAATTAATATTTGGAATTTGGTAAATGTTGATTATTTTTTTCCCTAATCAAAGACCTCAATTTAAAACAACGACCTTATGATTGTTTTTAAAAGCATAATTCCAGCCCTTCTAGCATGGAGCACTGGTCAAAAAAAAAAATTGTGTGTAAGAAGTGGGGGTGGGGTAAAGAGAAGGTTGTTCCTGTGTTGGATCACAGGACTGAGTATACAAGGCGGCAGCAGCTGCTGGCTCTGGAGCTCTGGTTGCTACGTGAGAAGCTTGAGTAGTGCTGGCTGCTGTCTCCAGGGAAGGACAGCAGTGCAGCGTCCATTAATGCTGCAGGGAGCTGCACTTAGGCGATGGCTGTGGCTGTTTCAAAACTAGGAAGAAACCTTGTTTGCTTGCCTGGGATATTTCACTGCTGAACTGGTTTGCCATTTATTGGGGGAAGAGACAAGAATTAGCAATTCATAACCTCTATCCATTTATAGATAACAGCATCTGAAAACTGAATCGAAGCAAGACTTTGTTTAGGGGCTTTTTTTTGGAGGGGGGCAGATTTTTGTTTTTTTATCAGAGGTTTCATACTTTGGGCTAAAAGTTTCATTACTGTTAATTAAAAAATTTTTTTAACTAAAGGACTAAGATTATAAAGATGTTCCTGAGAACCAGGATAGGGTGAGGAGGACCTTTCTGCTTTGTTTTATCCCTGCAGTATGTTTTCTTCCATCTCTTCAATCCAATCAGATTTTGACTAGTTGTGTTATCTACCTCCTTCCAAATCAGGCCATATTTGCCCTAGTGAATCCTGTTGAAGTTGTAATCTTAAGCTCTGAAATGATCTAATATTTTTGGAGTAACATCTAAATATATTTTGTCCTTAATTTCTCTATTAAATTTGTAGACATCTTCAGATTAAATATTTTATTGGTATTTGACCTATAAATTTGGTTCATTGTTTTGGATATAATCTTCTGACCTAACAAAGATGTGTCTTGGCAGTAATCCATGAGAAATACATTACAAACCAAAAGGAATATTCAGAAATTAAGTAAGTTTAGTTCAGGACAGTAAGAAACCAACCAGAGGCCCTTACTGAGTTTTTTTGTTTGCTTGCTTGCTTGTTTTAGGTTTTGTTTTGTTTTTGTAGCAGAGTCTCACTGTATAACCTTGGCTGGCCTGGAGCTTGCATTGTAGAACAGGTTGACCTCAAAAATCAGAGATCTGCCTTCCTCTGCCTCCTGAGTGCTGGGATTAAAAGGATGTGCCACCACTCCCAGGCCCCTTACTGAGTTTTGATTTGTCCTTCTCCACAACTGAATGTACCCTGTCTGATCTCTGTTCAAGCCCCCAGTAGTTTGTCAAATACTAAGAAGTGAGCTATCACTCAGGTGTATACAACACACAAGACCATGTATTAATTACCCCCATCCCTCAAGACTGTTATATAACCCTTGAGAATTTTTATTTTAATTTTTTATAAATGTTCTTAAATCCTTCAAATATCTTTAATTTGTAATATAACTCTAGCATTTGTGGCAAAGAACCAAAAAAGAATGGAAAGCATTTTGTCATTCACAAATGTGGTTCATACTGGTTTCCCAGTGCTAAACGTAGACCCACAAAACAGAACTTTTAATGATTAATATTTTAGGTGGTTCTAATTATTATTACTATTATATAGGTAAGACATCATTATCCAGTAGAAATACTTTCACTAATATTGGCTGTTGAATATACTTAGAGTTTAGGGGGCAAGTCTTTTTAGCTTAATTACTGTATAATATAAAATCATCACTTTTTCACTTTTATCTCCTTTTTTTTGGAGCTGATTTGAATATCATTTCTAAAGATCAAGAGGACTTTTTCATAGAAGGAGCAATTGGGCTGGTGTAATTTTTTTTTTTTTTATGTCTTTGATACTATTTTGTGTCTAGGAACTTACATACTTTCTGGAATTATCCTGGCCATTTTGAGAAAAGTGGCTATGTCATTTTTCCCTTTGGATGGGGAAGTAAAATAGGATGGTTTGTTTGTAACCACTTTGACCTGTATCCATTTCATACTGAAATAGCTTATGAAGCATTAGCCCATAGTTAATACAGTCACTTAGATCACAAGTAGAATGAAATTTCATTATAATTTTTGGTCAAACTCTAGTAATTTGCCAGTTTAATTTGAAATTAGAAGGCCTACCTAGCATTGAACTTAGTTTGACTGCAGAGTGTGTTGAAAAATGTATTTATAGTAATACTATAAATATAACTGGTGGGATTTATAATTTGATTGAAATTATCCCTTCAGATGGACTTCTTAAAAAAAAAAAAAAGAGTAATGTGAGGCGGGGTGTGATGGCATATGCCTCTAATACCAGCACTTGAAAGGCAAAGGCAGGAGGATCTCTGTGAGATCAATGCCAGCTTGGCTTACATAGGGAATTCTAGGCCAGCTGAGGCTACAGGGAGTAATGTATGTATGATACAGATTGGTACTGTTCTTTACTGCCCCAAATTCCAAAATAAGAGGCAAATAGTATTTTAACCTTCATTTGATGCTGTGATTAGTTTGTGTGGTGGCTAGAATTCAGGAAAGATTGTAAAAGGTAAAATATTCTTTCACTTAGTTATACATGTTTTAAGTCATGTACGACTGGGAAAATTGTCCTATTGTGTATCCAATTATAAATTGTGTAAAAGATGCCAATAACTCTTGAGGGGTGGAGAAAACTCTTGAGAAAGCATCACCTCAGAATTCTTATTCAACACTTAAAATGAAGTACTGACCAAGGAATTTGGTCTGCCTTATTTAGTGTTTATGTCATACTGATTTTGTTTGCCAAATACCTGGGGAATGCCTTAATGTAAAGTCCCACAAAGTTTCTTTAAGATGAAGTGAGAGAAATGAATTTTCAGCTTTTTGGAATCCTACTGTTTTCAAAACCTGGGATAATTGGCCAGTTTTGCTTATGTCTGTTGCTTCCTTGTATCTTCTCCTGTAGTATGAGGCATCCCAGAGTTTTTATGGCAAGTTGAAGCGATAATCATACATAATCATACCTAGAGGTGAGGATACCTTTTGGCCTTAATGTTACGAATTTTAAAAAAAAAGTAGCTATAGGGATTATACATAGAATTGGTTTCTGGCTGGGAAATCAAATCTTTTTGATTTATGCTGCCTAATCAAAGAGAAATGCCAGTTCCTTGCTGCTCTGTTTAAGAAATAGGTGGATGCATGGGAGGAGCCAGAGACCTCTGCAGCAGGATTTGGTGTGAGTAAAAAGGGAAGATTTTTGTTTCAAATTGCCAGCTGCTTATGTCAGACTGACTCCCTTATTATGCCTCCAGTAGGCCTGTCAATATGGCCAAACAGCTAGATAAGTGTGGGGCAGGACAAAGGGCTCTTTGCACAGCGTGGAGGCAGAGTTGGTGGGGGAGGGGCAGGAGGGAGGAAAGGCAAGAGGAGCTTCTTTTTCTTAGGAGATTATTCACTTTTGTGTACATTAAAGAAATTGTTTTTAGTTCCCACTAGAGTATTGAATTTATGCCAGGTATATACTTTTAAGCCCAAATTTTAGATATTCCAGAAATCTGGGAA
Organism: Rhizomys pruinosus; assembly: GCA_009823505.1. Classification (NCBI taxonomy): domain Eukaryota; kingdom Metazoa; phylum Chordata; class Mammalia; order Rodentia; family Spalacidae; genus Rhizomys; species Rhizomys pruinosus. The sequence goes on along the minus strand of VZQC01013272.1, from coordinate 109,747 downwards.
GAAATCATCCTGTCTTGCAAGGAAAAATAAGTAAAGCTTTGTATGGATTAAAGTGAGTTTCATGTTACCTGCCCGTCTGAGTACACAAGCCACCCTCCAGACTAGACCAGGTCTAGAACATCTGCTAGCTTGATTCTATACGAAATGGAAAGAGATATTCCATATTAATTAAATTTGTGTTTCAGTACATGCAGTGTATTTATTTGAGTTTAGATTCAACAAGAAGATAGAGAATACTGTGTTTCCCTTTTGTGCAATAATTGCATATTGTTAGCTTCACTATTACTTCGGTAAGAGGGATAGCATGGTCGAATATTCATGTGTTGGGTCACCATTGTAAAATGTGTACTGCAAAAAAGCTTTTTATAGTTGGGCATTGTGGCTCACATCTGTAAGCCCAGCACTTACAGAACTAAGGCGGGAGGACTAACCTAACTTTGAGGCTAGCCTGAGCCTATAGAGTAAGACTGGGGAAAAGAAAACGGAAGGCTGCTTATTGTTTCAGTCTTCCTGCTACCTCCTGAAGAACCTGATATTCCCTGGAGATTACTGCCTCCACCATCTTTTAGTTCAGGCTCTATCTCGTTTGATATGTTGGGGCTCAGCTCCCAGCAAAAGGTGATTGCAGCCAGCTCATCAATGTGAATTACAGAGTTAGAGAAGTACAGGTTATATCTCTTAAAGTGTAAAATCATACAATATTACCAAATGTAGGTCCCTGTTGAAGTTATTAAACTGTTAAAAGGATCAGTGTCCTGAATAATAGTTTTAGCTACTTTTAAAATATTGTCACATGTGCCAGGCATGGTGGCACATGCCTTTAATCCCAGCACTCAGGAGGCACAGGCAGGCAGATTTCTGTGGGTTCAAGGCCAGCCTGGTCTACAGAGCGAGCTCCAGGCCAGCTAGCACTAAAAGGAGGCAGTCTCAAAAAAGACCAAATATATATATTTTTTCACATGTATGCTAGCTTTTTTTTCTTAAAACCATTTACAAATTAGATGGTAGTGTATGATATAATATATATATTTTTTAATGCTTGGTATATTTCATGAAAATTGGATTTTTAGAAGTATTTGAACTGTTTTTCCAAGAGCATATTTGTTGCTTTAATGAGATGCCCCCTGTACTTCAGTGTTACTAAACTAGGCTTAAAATTTTTCCTTCTATCCATACTGCATGAAACAATAAAGAGAAATGGAACATTAATTTATGTATGTGTATTAGCAAAGAAGACATTGTTTTAAACTAACCACCAAGACACTGTAATGTACATTGTACTATTAAGCAAACTTGATGGAGCTTTTTGTCATTCCCTCTTTTGTGAAGGAAATACAAATGTGTTACCAACTTAAATATTGTGTTTTATTTTATTTTATTTGTTTTTGTATGTGTATGAATGTACTGTCTGCATGTAGGTTTGTGCACCCGAGTCGGGCAATGCCACGGAGGTCAGAAGAGGGTGTCGGATTCCCCTGGAACTGGAGTTCTCCTGGAATTGGAGTTACAGATGGTTCTTAGCCACCTTGTGGCTGCTGGGGATCGAACCCGGGTCCTCTGCAAGAGCAGTCGGTGCTCTTAACCGCTAAGCTATCTCTCCAGCCCCTTAAACATTGTATTTTTAATAGTCATGGAAATTATAATAAAGATAATATTTTTATCTGAAAAAGGAAATTTGAAGGGTTTGAGAGAGCTTGTTTGATAAAGTACTTGTAAAAAAGGATGGAAGCCCAATCTCCCAAACCCATAAAAACAGCTGGGTATGGTGATACATGCTTGTAGTCCCAAGGTTGGAGAGGCAGAGACAGGAAGATCCCTGAGGCTTACTGCCAACCTGCATAGCCTACTTAGCCAGCTCTAGGCCATTGAGAGATCTTGTCTTGGGAGTGGACACACACACAGAGCACCTAAGGTTGTCCTCTGACCTTCATACTCATAACATGCTCACTCACAATAGGAAATTGGAGTGAATTATCACTGCTGTTAGAAGTTTCTTTTGGGGGGGGTCTTTTTGAGACAGGGTCTCCCTTTAGTCCCAGCTGCCCTGGAGCTCGCTTTGTAGACCAGGCTGGCCCTGAACTCACAGGGATCCACCTGCCTCTGCCTCCAGAGTGCTGGGATTAAAGTCATATGCTACCATGACTGGTGCTATTAGAAGTTTCTTATCAGCAAAATGGCAACAGCATTAACTTGAAATTTAGTGAGCTCTGTTATATTTTGCTATAGGTATTTCGCTGGTTATTTCTTCTCTTAATAGTCCATTTACATGGATTGTTTCCAGAGGCTTGGGACTAAAAAGTTACAACTCTTTACCAGATAGCCATTGCTAGCATTTGTGTAACATCCTTTTTACCTTTCCCAAATAATTAGAACTCTCTAAAGAGATGGCTTCAATAGCTTCTATTAACTGAATCTAGCTAGAGACCTTAAAAAGTTCCTGACAGAAGTGAAAAAGTAGACATCTTGATTTCAAAGGTTTTCATAAGGTATGCCCCCCCCAACAGCTAATTTCATTTTCAATAAGACTTAGCCAGCAGTAGGCTAGAAGAGAGGTGAAACATAAACACAGTACCTCATCTTGCCTGTGCAGCTGCTCCACCTTATTTCCTGCTATTATTATCCCACTACGCCTCTTCCAGCAAAAAAGAAACTAGGACAAAGGAGGAAAATTGGATGGGCTGCTGTGATTTTTATTATGGGTAGATTGCAGATTTGTTTATATGTACTTAAATATAAAGCTAATTCTTAAAAGTCTATATTGATAGAGATTTTCTAACTATGATGTCCTCCACTTTCTTGGTAAATCATGTGAGATTCTTAGCTTTACAGAAAGGCTTTAAAGCGTATGTGATTTCATTGGCTATTCACAGTCCTTATTACCACCAGATGCCACTGTATTATTAGCTTGAAGAAAGGTGAAATCCATTCAGTAGACAGTATTTGCAATTTGGAATTAGAAATTACCAATTTGTGTAACTTGAGTTTATGACTAGAATAAGATTTTAAAAGTTAATCCTTGATATATGCAATTTGGAATTAGAAATTACCAATTTGCGTAACTTGAGTTTATGACTGGAATAAGATTTTAAAAGTTAATCCTTGATATATGTTGACCTCTTTACCTCGGTGGGGATGAAATTAATTAGCCGTTTGAATATAAGATTTTCATGTATGAGTTCATTCTTTAAACTGCTACTGTGTTCTTGAAGCCTTTCTCCAACACTGCTCCTCAAAATAAGAAATGTGATTTTTATAATGTTTATTGTTGTCTTCTCGTGCTGAGAGATTCTCCTCCCACTCCTGAAATGTGAAGACTCAAACCCCAGTAATCTAATAAGGTGTCTGTGTGGACCACTGATACATTAAGAGGAGGATGATCTCATAATTTGTGGACATTATGATCTACTTGAGATATTCTAGCATTTGTGTTAGCATGTTTAATAGTATCAGTCTGTTAATTTTAATCCCAGCCCATAGGGATTTCATTGTTTTATGATTGCATTTATTTTATTTTATTTTATTTTATTTTATTTTATTTTATTTTATTTTATTTTATTTTATTTTATTTATTTTATTTTTTGGTCTTTTTGAGACAGGGTCTCCCTGTAGCTCCAGCTGTCCTGGAACTCACTCTGTAGACCAGGCTAGCCTTGAACTCATAGAGATCTGCCTGCTTCTGCCTCCCAAGTGCTAGGATTAAAGGAGCACGCCACCATGCCCGGTTTATGATTGCATTTATTATTGTTTTAAATTAGGGGAGGTTTTGTCTCCCATCTCCATGTTTTTTCTTATCCTGTCTTGTGATCCCATATTGAAAAATTGTTTCCTATCTCCAACCTCTTTGTATACCATAGTACATATAGTTTTGTGCCTTTACAGCTTCTGTGAAGGAGAGTGATCTGCAGTTAATAATCAACTAAGCAGTCTTGGTATTCAAGTAAGGTTTTACTTACAAAGAAGAACCTTGATAGACATGTTAAAAAGCTTCTGCCTTTAGTTTTAAAAAATTAAAATTTCCTGGGGCTAGAGAGATGGCTCAGTGGTTAAGACCACTGACTGCTCTTGCAGAGGACCCTGGTTCGATTCCCAGCACCCACATGGTGGCTAAGAACCTTCTTTAAACCTGGCATGGTGGCACACGCCTTTAATCCTAGAACTCCGGAGGCATAGGCAGGTGGATCTCTGTGAGTTCAAGGCCAGCCTCTTCTACAGAGTGAGTTCCAGGACAGCTGGGGCTATAGGGAGACCCTGTCTCAAAAAAAAAAAAATTTAAAATTTTCTTTACTATGAACTATTAAGAGTTAATCTGCTTTTAGGAAAAGCCAGTTAAGTATGATTATTTTAAAAAGTAAATGTGGTTATTGTACTATTTAGATTTAGGTTGTAGTTTTGAGAGTTGAACCCAGGACCTTGTATGTGTTGGCCAAAAAGAACACTTAAAAAAACAAACAAACAAACAAAAAAAAAACCCTTGTTTTTGTTCTAAAGACAAGCATTTAACCTCCCAAAACAGAAAAAAAGAAGGGCTTTTGAGGCAACGAGATTGACTGCATGGTGAATGTATCATTAGATTGTGTGAATACATCAATTTTATTTTCTCAATTCTGTGGTACAAACTTTAACAGCCGTAGGAAAACGTTTTCATGCCCATAGCTTGAAAAATTTTAGTTGGAATTCCTTTTTTTTTTTTTTAAAGTGCATCTGGAGGGCTGGAGAGATGGCCTAGCGGTTAAGAGCACCGACCACTCTTGCAGAGGACCCGGGTTCGATCCCCAGCACCCACATGGCGGCCGAGAACCGTCTGAAACTCCAATTCCAGGAGAACTCCAGTTCCAGGGGAATCCGGGACCCTCTTCTGACCTCCGCGGCATTGCACGACACGGGTGCACAGACTTGCATGCAGACAGTACATTCATACACATACAGAAATAAATTAAATTAATTAAAAAAAATTTTTTTTAAAGTACATCTGGAAAAAAATGTAAGAGCAAGTGTAAAACTGAAATCTCTTAAAATATTTCTGTTCTAGCCGGGCGTGGTGGCGCACGCCTTTAATCCTATCACTTGGGAGGCAGAGGCAGGCGGATCTTTATGAGTTCAAGGCCAGCCTGGTCTACAGAGTGAGTTCCAGGACAGCTGGGGCTACAGGGAGACCCTGTCTTGAAAAGACCAAAAAAATAAAATAAAATATTTCTGTTCTTTCTTTTTTTTTTTTTTAAATTTTATTTATTTCTGTATGTGTATGAATGTATTGTCTGCATGCAAGTTTGTGCACCTGTGTCGTGCAATGCCGCGGAGGTCAAAAGAGGGTGTCGGATTCCCCTGGAACTGGAGTTCTCCTGGAATTGGCGTTTCATGTGGGTGCTGGGGATCCTCTGTAAGAGCGGTCGGCGCTCTTAACCACTAGGCCATCTCTCCAGCCCATATTTCTATTCTTTCTACATAAATGTAGTTTTATTGTACCAAATAGAACTTTAATACATAGCCCAGTAATAATAGTGCAAGAGGGCAGGTTGATTATGTCAGTACATTTTATTATTTATTTATTTATTTATTTATTTATTTATTTATTTATTCATTTATTTATTTTGAGACCCTGTCTCAAAAAAGACCAAAATAAATGTTCTGGAACTCACTCTGTAGACCAGGCTGGCCTTGAACTTACAAAGATCCGCCTGCCTCTGCCTCCCAAGTGCTAGGATTAAAGGTGTGCGCCACCACACCTGGCCCTGTCGGTACATTTTAAGAAGAGACTAAAAATATACCAACCAAATTGTTGTGATTTTCATATTTGGGCCACTTTTATTGAAAAGTGTATCCATTATCCTCCCCTCCTCCCCACATGGGATAAATTTGCAATGTATCCATTATTTTTAAAAACTTCAAATCGAAGCAAAAATACCTTAAACTCTTCCCAGATTAAACAGTCGCTTTATTGGTGGCACAGTAAATAAGTAGTAGTAAAACCAATATCTTCTAAAAATAAAAAAAAAAGAAACATTGCTAAGGTCAGCTACAGAGCTGAGAGGTTACTATAACTCTGCCATCTGCAACAATAAGAAAGCAAATTATCCTCAAGGCTCTGCTAGCTCTTTGGAACTGTGGGCTTGATTGACCTGAACCAAACGTTTGGTTCACTTTTACATTTGATACCTAGGCTAATATGCTTTAAAGTGTTGCTAGCAATTATGTATTGGTTCATGATTTGAGTAGAAGTCTGGCTACAAAGTCTGGCTACACCATGTATGGAGTTCCCTACGAAGACATGTATTTTTAGAGATGCAAGCCTCTGGGTAGGTGTAACATTTCTCTTATAGTTTATTATGAACAGTTGAAAAGGAATAGCTAGCAGTTTGCAGAGTACACAAGACATAGACATAATTTTTTTTTTTTTTTTTTTTTTTTTTTTTTGTCTTTTTGAGAGAGGGTCTCCCTGTAGCTACAGCTGGTTTGGAACTCAAAGAGATCTGCTTGCCTCTACCTCCCCAGTGCTGGGATTAAAGGCATGTACCATCACATCTGGCTGTACATACTCTGCTTTATAAAATAGCAGTATGAGGCCTGGAGATACAGATATCAGCTGAGCAAAAGTTCTTTCAGAGATCTGAGTTGGGTTCCCAGCACCCAAGCTAGGCAGTTCACAAATGCCTCTGACACACACACGCACACACACAATTAATTCTAAAATTTTTTAAGTTTATTTTTTATGAATGTATGAATGTATTGTCTGCATGCAGGTAGGTTGGTGCACTCGTGTTGTGCAATGCTGCGGAGTCAGAAGAGGGCGTTGGAACTGAAGTTAAAGACAGTTCTTAGCTGCCATTTGGGTGCTGGGAATCGAACCTGGGTCCTCTGCAAGAGCAGTCAGTGCTCTTAGCCGCTGAGCCATCTCTCCAACCCCAAATCTTTTTTTTTTTTTTTTGGTCTTTTCGAGACAGGGTCTCCCTGTAGCCCCAGCTGTCCTGGAACTCACTCTGCAGACCAGGCTGGCCTCAAATTCACAAAGATCTGCCTGCCTCTGCCTCCCAAGTGCTAGGATTAAAGGTGTGCGCCACCACGCTCAGCCTTTTTTTTTTTTTAATGTGGTAGTCAACGGTTAAGAGCGCCAACCGCTCTTGCAGAGGACCCGGGCTCGATCCCCAGCACCCACGTGGCACTAAGAACCATCTGTAACTCCAGTTCCAGGGGAATCCAAGACCCTCTTCTGAACTCCTCAGCCTTGCAGGACACGGGTGCACAGACCTACATGCAGATAGTACATTCATACACATACAGAAATAAATAATAAAATAAAAAAAATTTTTTTAAAGTATTAATGTGCTAGTCAAGAGAAATGAAAAGTAATTTTTTTTTTTGTAGAATACTTTAGTTTTTCCTAACTCTGTAATATTAGTAATGTATTTCTTTGGAAAATAGTTTCCCAAAGTATCAGCTGAATATTTTTTTTTAAAAAATGATGAGGGAGGGCTGGAGAGATGGCCTAATGGTTAAGAGTGCCGACTGCTCTTGCAGAGGACCCGGGTTTCATCCCCAGCAAATGGCTGCTGAGAACCATCTTTAACTCCAGTTCCAGGGGAATCTGACACCCTCCTCTGACTTCTGTGGCATTGCACGACACGGTGCACAGACCTACATGCAGATAGTACATTCATACACATACAAAAATAAATAAAATTTTAAAGAATGATGAGGGAAAGGGCAGGTGCTAGAGAATTGAATTCAGGGCCTTTTGCATGCTTATCAAGTGCTCTATGAGTAAACTACATCCCTAATTCCCAAACACTTTTTCTTATTTTAAGAGTAGAGATCATACTGTGTCTCAGCTTCCCTAGAACAGTCAGCTATCCAACATTAACGATGGCATCTAGCACCCCTTTCATTCTCCAGAACTGTCAAGGACCAGACCATAAAACATTGAGGAAACTTTTAGTCCCTACCTAGTAACATTTTATTTGTAGAGTTCTGATTTGTGCTAGAATTTTTCTGTTGTCCACTATTATCCCTCAGTAAGCAATTTTTAGAATGCTTGTTTTTCTTTAATAGTATGGCAAGGAGTAGATTCAGGTGTGTGTGTGTGTGTGTGTGTGTGTGTGTGTGTGTCTGTGTGTGTGTAAATTCTTGTGATGAAACATTCTAAATAAAACAATGAAATTTGATTCCTTTGAATTTTTTTTTTAATTTTTTATTTATTTCTGTATGTGTATGAATGTACTGTCTGCAGACAAGTTTGTGCACCCGTGTCGTGCAATGCTGCGGAGGTCAGAAGAGGGTGTCGGATTCCCCTGGAACTGGAGTTCTCCTGGAATTGGAGTTTCAGACAGTTCTTGGCCGCCATGTGGGTGCTAGGGATCGAACCCGGGTCCTCTGTAAGAGGCCATCTCTCCAGCCCCAATTCCTTTGAATTTTATAAAATTGTCTGTTTAAAGTGCCATATTTAGGGGGTTGAAGCTCAGTAGAAGAGCGTGTGTTTAGCATACACCAGGCCTTGGATCCATTCTCCCACCATGCCCCATTCAAACCCATTTGATTAAGAGCCATACATTGTGATAAAATAGCTAAAAATTGGCTAGGCAGTTTAGGGTCAAGACCCCCCCCCCCCAAAGTGCCGTTTCTTTCTCAGCTTAGAGCTGAAGACTTCCTGGATCTGCCAGTAAACTTATCCTTCTGGTTGCTCTGACTTGTGTCCCAGGTATCTTAACTCACATCAGATTTATTAACCAGTGGGTAAATTCCATTAAAATCATGGTACTAAGGACCCAATACAACCCCCTCCCTAGCGGAGATCATTTCATTTTGGAAACACCAATTGTGGTTGACTCTTAGTGAACTTCCTTCAAGGATTTGAAGACCTCACAATGAGAGGGGGAAATGAGATAGAGGGTTTTTGAGACAGAGAATTATAAAAACGCAGGGATAGTGTTCTCAGATACTATTAAGCCATTTTTCCTTAGTCATTCTAGGAATGATTCGTTTGCTTGCTTTGCGTGTTTCCCCTTGATTGGCAACTTTAACTGTGGTGTTAAACTCTGATTGGCTGTTGTACTTATAAATTATTACCCTGTAACTCCCACACCTCATGTCCACACCTCCCGAGTTGAGTGTTGGCCCAGTGTCGTAATTAAATTAAACCCTCCTTTAAAACTAAAAAAAAAAAGCCATATATTGTACTTAATTGCTAAGTTTGGTTGCTTAATTAATTGCTAAGTTTGGTTGCTTAATTTATAGGCTCTCCCGCTCCTTGTGTCTATGTACATATTAGACTTATTTTTTTAAAAGATAACAGTTTTGGAGAGTCTCAGCTTTCTGACTTTTTTTTTAATCCAAAGCTAGATTGTCATTGAATATATTTTATTATAGAATGTCCTCAGGCCTACAAATAGTTTTTGTTTTTGTTATTTTTTTATTTTCTTTTTTTTTAATTTGATTTATTTCTGTATGTGTATGAATGTACTGTCTGCATGCAGGTTTGTGCACCCGTGTCGAGCAATGCCGCGGAGGTCAGAAGAGGGTGTCAGATTCCCCTGGAACTGGAGTTCTCCTGGAATTGGAGTTTCAGACGGCTCTCGGCCGCTATGTGGGCGCTGGGGATCGAAACCGGGTCCTCTGTAAGAGCGGTCGGCGCTCTTAACCGCTAGGCCATCTCTCCAGCCCTATTTATTTATTTTCTATGTGTATGAATGTACTGTCTGCATGTAGGTTTGTGCACCCGTGTCGTGCAATGCCACGGAGGTCAGAAGAGGGTGTGGGATTCCCCTGGAACTGGAGTTCTCCTGGATTTGGAGTTTCAGACAGTTCTCAGCTGCCATGTGGGTGCTGGGGATCAAACCCGGGTCCTCTGCAAGAGCAGTCAGCGCTCTTAACCGCCAGGCTATCTCTCCAGCCCCTACAAATAGTTTTGTTTATTTCCATTGAGTTTCATATCGTCTGCTTCTTGTAGGATATTAAGCAACTGTTGATATTTTTTTTTACCTAAATCAATCTTCCTCAAATTTTATGGTCTTATAAATTGAAGTTCACAGAGTTTCTGTCTGAGTTGAGTTAGCTTTACTGAAATTTAATATATCTGAAGTTAAAATCAAAAGTTTGGGGGCAGGAGAGGTGGCTCAGCAGTTAAAAGCACTTGCTGCTCTTCCAGTTTGGTTCCCAGCATCCACATAAACAGCTCATAACCATTTAACTCCAGCTCCAGGAGATCCAACACTGCCCTCTGACCTTGAGCGTTCACATACACATATACACATAAATAAAAATAAATAATTAAGGCCAGGCATGGTGATGTGTGCCTTTAATTGCAGCACTCTGGAGGCAGAGGCAGGTGAAAATGAGTTCAAGGCCAACTTGGTCTATGTAGTGAGTTCTCGGACAGCTGGGGATACAGGGAGACCCTGTCTCAAAAACACCATAAGAATAAATAAATTTTTAAAATATAGGAGCACCCACATTCGGTTCCCAGCACCAGCATGATGGCTTTCAATCATCCGAATTTCAGTTCCACAGGATGTCCAGTGTCCTCCACTCTGAGGGCATTGCACTCACCTGGTGCACTTAACATGCAGGCAAAACACTCTTACACTTATAAAATTTTTAAGACAAGGTAATTTATTTAAAAAAAAATTTAGAGCCTTCTTGACATAGATTTTTTTTTTAAGTGACCAATAGTTTTCCTTTTTTTATTGTTTTTTTTTTTTTTTTTTTTTTTTTGTCTTTTTGAGACAGGGTCTCCCTGCTGTCCTAGACTCACTGTGTAGCCAGGATGGCCTTGAACTCATAGAGATCCAACCTCCCTTTGCCTCCCAAGTGCTAGGGTTAAAGGCATGCGCCACCACACCCAGCAGCTTTCCATTTTTAAAAAGGACATTGTTTTACATTTTTGCAAATCTGACTTAATAAAAAAAAACTGCACTTTCACAACTGCTTCTACCTTTAATCTGTTGTGATAAGTTGTTTTGGTTGCAGATTGTGAAGACTATATCTGACCTTTCATGGATAATAAATAGTCAGAAAAGGGAAGACCCCACATCCCCTTGAAAGAATCCAGTAGACTTCAGGAGTTCTCTCTCAAACCACATTTTGGAATCACTGATATGCATTCTTTTTTGTTATGCCTGTGAAATGGTGATATTTTATTGGTTATGTTTTATTGATATACTTCATTATCTAGAATATTCCCTCTTGCTTATTGTTGGGCTAAGTTACAGTTTGAATTTGAAAGGCAAAGCTTGTATTTCTATCACGTTATTTACTGATTTTTCAAAATAATAATGGCTTAGCAAACCCCTCCCCTCCCCCAGTGCCAAAAAAAAAGGTGAAGTAATCTCACTGATCATGAGATAATCTCTACTCTTGGTTTTAAATATGTTTAATTTAGTAGTTTCTTGCTGTTACTGTTTTGACATTCAGATTGTGCTGCCTCTGCTGTTGGGGTGGTAAATCTTTTTTTTTTTTTTTTTTTTTGTCTTCTTGAGACAGGGTCTCCCTATAGCTCCAGCTGTCCTGGAACTCACAGAGATCTGCCTGCCTCAGCTTGTATAGACCTGGCTGGCCTTGAACTCACAGAGATCTGCCTGCCTCTGCCTCCCTTCCAGAATGCTGGGATTAAAGACATGCGCCACCACGCCTGGCTAAGGGAAGTAAAATATTTTCACTTCTTAATAGCTTCCTCACTTGTTTCATTGCTTTCTAGTTCTAATATGACAAAATATTCTAGGACCATTTTGTTCATTTTTCACCTCAAACTTGTTTTGGTGTGTGTTTGGGTTTTTTTTTTTTGGGGGGGTGCATATATATACATACATATATGTATATATATGAAGGGGGGGATGGCCTGAACTTAGAAGTCTTCCTGCCTCAGCCATCATATCCGCCCCTAGTTTGTTCTGATAGGAAATGATAGAAACTAGGAGTGCTCACTGCTTGGCACTTGTTCTAGACCTTTTCAGTTAATAGTACTTTAAAAATCCTTTTTTTTTTTTTAAAACTACTAATCACTGGTACTTGGTAGCTTGCATTTCAAATTCTGGACCAGGTGATACTTATATAAACTGATGTTTCTCCCTTTTCCTTGTTCCCAAATCCCAGTTTCCATTGACACTAATAGAATTTTTCTTTACTTTTTGCCATTGTATGCTCCAAACAGCTTTAGATAGTAGAACAATATGCTTTTTGGAAAGTGGGTGTTTCTTTTGTTTTTGTTTGTTTGTTTTTCATTTTCATTTTGCCCTTAGAGCATATCCTTTCAGATGTAGCTAGATCACAGTGTTTTTGAAATAGCTTGGAGTTTCTTCTATGTGGTTACAGCACCAGCTTGACACAGTGAAGTTAATCTGTTTCATCTTGCTTTCAGGTTTTTTAAGGATTACCTTTGCTTTACAATGAAATAAAAGTGCTTTCATGTGTAGAATGACAATGCTTGACTAATAGCTGTATTTCTAATTTCTTTTTACATTTATTTATTGCATGTGGGGGGCATGTACACTACATGAATGGAGGTCAGAAGACAACTTTCCATAGTTCGTTTTCCTTCCACTATGTGGGTTCCAGGGATCAAACTTGCCTCTTCCCTGCTCTTCCCTGCTGAGCCATCATCCTGGTCCTGGCACTCAAAATGGCATTTTCTTTTATATTTATTTATTGATTTATTATTTTTATTTTATGTGCATGAGTGTATTACTTTCATGCAGGTGGAACCCTGTCATGCAGTCCCCATAAAAATGGTGTTTTCTGTGGCTGGAGAGAATGGCTCAGTGGTTAAAAGCACCAACTACTCTTGCAGAGGACCCGGGTTCAATTCCCAGCACCCACATGGCAGCTAAGAACCATCTTTAACTTCAGTTCCAGGGGAATCTGACACCCTCTTCTGACCTCCGCAGCATTGCATGACACGGGTGCACCTACCTACATGCAGACAGTACACTAATACACATAAAATAATAAGTAAAATTTTAAAAAGTATTTTTCTTACAATACTTTTAACACAAATACAAGTTAGTTTATTTAAAGCTATCTCTTTGTAGATTTTTTTTTTGGTAACTAATGAGTAGTTTTATGCCATGGAAGCAGGAGGATTTTAGGGGGTGGTGGGGAGCAGAATCTCTTGATTTGCTATAACCTATTTGGAATAGGAATCTTCCTTTTTTTCTAGTGAAAATTATATCTTAGAATGCTAGATTGTGTTTGTTTCTTGGTTTTGGGTGTACTTGGGACACTGCTGCTACCTGTAATAGAGCTCATGGGTTAACTGTTCTGGAAGTTTAAATGCCATTTAGAAAAGATTGATCTCTCTCTCCCCCTCTCTCCAAATTCAAAATAAATTTAAATATTTTAAAATCTGTTAACTGTTATTCTTACTAACTATAACATTGTAAATTTAGATTGATATGTCACATTCTAGTATGTAGACCAATAGTATTAGATTGGAATAGGGGAAATAGAATACAAGGGTTCTGAAAGAGGATAAATAAGCAGGGGGAGGAATATGCTTAGTGTACAACATAAGCCTGTATGGAAACTTAATTAGGAAAATAAGGATGTTTTGAGATTGGATCAGTTGTCTCCCCTTTCTGCCCCCAAAACAATAGGGGGATTCTGGAATTGGATGGATCTTAGTTCATGCTTTAGTTCAAGTTTCTTTGGCAATTTTAATTCTTTGGTCTAATAGAAATAGTAAGTACTTTCCTTATAAAGTTGTTATGAGCATTATGTGAGCTAATATGATTAAAGAAACAGTAGCTAATACAAAATAAGCATCCAGTATATAGTAGCTCATAATTTAGAAGTTGGTATTACTGTTCTGAAAATCCTATTAGTTCTCTAAACTCCACTTAAATCTTACTTAGAATAATGTTCATATGTTTTTTTAATGCTCATATATTGTATATGCACCTGATTCCATTACTCTGTTGATTATATGAAAAGAACTAATTGTTAATTAGGTACCTAGATGAAATTTGAAGCTATTGCCTTCTCTACAGTGCTGGAGATCAAACCCAGAGTCTTGTATGTAATTAACAAATGTATGACTGAGCTCTATCTGCAGTCCTTCCTTGAGTTAAACTGTATGTAGCTCAGGCTGACCTCAAACTTTTGATTTTCCTTCCTCTACCTCCTAAGCAGGACTACAAGCCTCTGTTACCACACTAGGCAGGGGCTTGGCATTTGTAAATTATGCCAGGGCAAGCAGGTAAAAATAATTAATTGTGAAAGACTGACAGCCTGAGTTCAGTCCTTGGAATGCACAGCTGAAGGCGGAAGGAGAGAACTAGCTCCCCAAAATTGTTCTCTGATCCCTACATGTACTGTAAAGTATACATCTCCACTTACATGATAGTAAAGTTAAAAAAATTTTTATAAACCACGTTTAAAAAAATTTATTTTTTTATGTGTATGAATGTACTATCTGCATGTAGGTTTGTGCACCCATGTCGTGCAATGCCTCGGAGATCAGAAGAGGGTGTCAGATTCCCCTGGAACTGGATTTAAAGATGGTTCTTAGATGCCATGTGTGTACTGGGGATCGAACCCAGGTCCTCTGCAAGAGCAGTTGGTGCTCTTAACCGTTAGGCCATCTCTGCAGCCCCCTAAATTTTTTTTTTAAACAGTAGAGAAGGATCTTTAAGGAAACAAAGCTCCTTTTCAGTTTTCAAACATTAGAAATTATGTTCTCCAAAATAGTGTTAGGGTACCATGTATGCTGACCATGTAGGATTCATTCTTTTTTGCTTTAGGATTAACTAGGCAAACAGCACACGCGCACGTGTGTGTGTGTGTGTGTGTGTGTGTGTGTGTGTGTGTGTGTGTGTTTCAACCTTTTGAGGCCAGGTTGCCAGGCCGACCTTGAACTAACTCTGTAGCTCAGGCAACTTGGAATCTTCCTGCTTCAACCTCCTTAGCAACTGGGATTACAGACCTGCCATTAGGTCCAGGTATTCCTTAACTGTAGAAATTTAACATGCTGCTTGTTAAGTACATTCAGATAAAGATATGTAAGATGGATGGCACTTTATGTGTATGAGTGTATTTCCTGCATGCATGTATGTAAGTAAACCTGTGTCATATAATGCCCCAGATTTTTTTTAATACTTTCTGATTAGAGGTTGAAGAATGCTAATATTTACATTAAATGATAGTATTTTAGATATGTGAATTGTTAAGAAAGGATGAAATGGCAGACTGAGCCAGGTGTGGTGGCACACTCCTTTAATCTCAGCACTTGGGAGGCAGAGGCAGGTGGATCTCTGTGAGTTCAAGGCCAGCCTGATCTACATAGTGAGTTCAAGGCCAGCTGGGACTACAGTTGTGACTCTCTCTCTCTCTCTCTCTCTCTCTCTCTCTCTCTCACACACACACACACACACACACACACACATGCATACACACACAAAGAAATGGTAGGCTGAAATCCTTCTTTTTTAAAAGGATCTTTATCTTTTAGAAATACCTGCTGAAGGGCCTAAAAAGATGCCTCAGCAGTTCAGACCACTGACTGTTCTTGCAGAAGACTGGGGTTGGCTTCCCAGCACCCACATGGTAGCTAACAACCATTAGTAACTCCAGTTCCAGGGGATCAGACAACCCCTTATGTCTTCCATGGGCATTGCACAACATTGGTGCCTACATACGTACAGACATAACACTCATACACATAAATTTTTTTAAAAAACACATGCCAAAATATTGTTTATGAAATTGAGGGTATCTGGGATTTGCATTGGAATGAAGAGGTGACAATAATGAAGACTATTAATAATATTTGTTGAGATTGGATGAGTAAATGGAATTCTTTATACAATTTTAGTTTTGTACATATTTGAAAATTTAAATCATAAAGGTTTTAGATTTAAGCATTGATGAACAGAACCAGCAGGTATAGTGACTCTAATGTCAGTACTTGGGAGGCTGAGACAGAAATATTGCTGAGAGTTCAAGGCCAGCCTAGGTTACAGAGTGAGGCCCTGTCTCAAAACAAAAACAAACAAAACCCCCAAACAGAACCAGATGTTTGGATCTCTGTGTTGTTTATATTTACTCTTTGCACTCTAAGCCAAGTTCCTCTCCTGACCATCACATATTTCTAGTCAACAGCAAAGGGGAATGGTGGAGAGAGCTGGGAAAGGGAAGGAGGAAAGATATGACAACTTTAAAACCTTAATATTTTAAAGTCATCTACAGATTTGGGGGAGAATTCCTGCCTCGAAGCAGATTTGTTAATAGTATGTTCAGTATATAGTAGATCTTTATGAGTTGGTTGAATTTTTGGTAAAGTATCAGACCCAGGCCAGGTGGTCTAGATTTATTAAGAAAATTAGCCAGATATTTGAATAAGCAACCTGCATATTTAGCATCGTGGGTGGGGCCAGGACCTGGGGCCGGCCCGGGCACTGATTTAGCACTAGATCTTTGCAGCACGAAACTCAGGACCCCCCCCGGGAACCCCTGGCCCCTGTGGGCGCTAAGATGACTGCCCTGGCTGAAGCCGGTGAGCTGAAGCCGGTGGGCACGCGACTGGCAGCGGTGGTTAACTGAGAGAGCCCCCTTGAGGAAGTGGACATCGGACTGAGCCCTGGGCGGTAGGCACCTAACAGAGTTTTCCTGCTTGCTGGGTGCAGGGGTTGCTGAGGGAGCTGTGGACGGATGGAGGGGGCGAGCCTGAGAGCGCGCTGTGGAGAGATTTAGAATTGGCGCCTCTGGGGAGTCTTGGGTCTTCCCATAGCCCCAACCGGTCTGGAACTCACTATGTAGACCAGACTGGCCTCATCTTACCGACATCTGCCTGTTTCTGCCTTCGGAATGGTGGGATTAAAAGGCGTTATCTGAGATTGAATTGAGGATGCTATTGATGGAGCTCTCTGCTCAAAATAACCATTTAAGTAGCTGGCTTTTCCCGGGTTCTGCCACCAGGGTGCACAGAGCCCACTATAGCTGTATGTAGTAAAGGGAGTTGGCAGCAGAGCTGGGCATGTCGTCCTCCTGGGCTGTGCTCACAGCCCTTTCTTGCCATGTATTCACTGCCATGATGGGTTGTACCCTCAAACTGTGAGCCAAATAACCCCTTTTTTTTTTTTCTTTAAAAAATAATTAGCATCGGTCTGGAGAGATGGCCTAGCGGTTGAGCACCGACCACTCTTACAGAGGACCCGGGTTCGATCCCCAGTGCCCACATGGCAGCCGGGGGCCGTCTGAGGCTCCAATTCCAGGAGAACTCCAGCTCCAGGGGAATCCGACACCCTCTTCTGACCCCCGCGCGCGACACGGGTGCACAGACCTGCATGCAGACAGCACATTCATACACATACAGAAATAAATAAAAATTTAAAAAAGAAGATTAAAAAAAATTAGCATCAATAATAACTTAGAACAATACCCCTCCACTTGAAACCATTTCTTTGGAAACAGGAAAGCAGTTTCTTGTTTTTTTCATCCAAGCCTCTGTACTATTCCTTCCTAATATTGATAAACTGTATACTTAAGTTTGGGGCCTAAAATGTGCAGAGGTTTCTTGCTTAATTATCAGAACTGTGTTCTTAGGTAGTTTGCTAATAAACAAATTGAATTAGAGTGGCCTCAATATGTGGTATGCTAAGTCTGTTTGATTCGTTTGTTTGTTTGTTTGTTTGTTTGTTTGTTTGTTTGTTTGTTTGTGGTCTTTTTGAAACAGGGTCTCCCTATAGCCCCAAGCTGTCCTGGAACTCACTAGACCAGGCTGGCCTCGAGCTCTCAAAGATCAAAGGTGTGTGCCACCACACCCAGCCACGATTTTTTAATTCTATCATACCATCCACCTTATTGCTGGAGCCTTTGACCTTCTGATAAAATCTTCACTTCCTCTCTGTTGTTTGGATATTGCTGAAATGGTGCAGTCTTCCCTTTCTTATGATATGACAAAATTACATGGGGCTTCTGCATCTTGGAATGTGGATAGAGAAAATGAATAGGAAGTTCATTGAGTGCTGCCCCTTACTGTAAATTCTTCTTTCCTTGGTAATGGGCTAACACTGTGGATTCTTCTTTATCCAATATTGGCTGTCATTCAGAAAAAGGTATATACATATAGACCAAAAGCTTATGAATTCCCAAGAGTTTTTTTTTTTTAATTTTATTTATTTTTGTATGTGTGTGAGTGTACCGTCTGTATGGAGGTCTGTGCACCCGTGTTGTGCAATGCCGCGGAGGTCAGAAGAGGGTCTCGGATTCCCTGGAACTGGAGTTCTCCTGGAATTGGAGTTACAGATGGTTCTTTGCCGCCATGTGGGTGCTGGGGATCAAACTCGGGTCCTTTGCAAGAGCAGTCGGTGCTCTTAACTGCTAGGCTATCTCTCCAGCCCTAATTCCCAAGAATTTTAGACCATACTTTATGTCTCTATTTTTCTGAAGAAAGGCTTTATAGTCTATCAGATTCTTACAGATGTTAGTGACCACTCCTCAAAAATGTTAAGAACTGCAGGTACCCAAGACCTTGGTTCCTAAGAGAACAACAGATATTAGACTCAATTTTAGAAAGGAACATGTAGGGGCTGGAGAGATAGCCTAGCGATTAAGAGCACCGACTGCTCTTGCAGAAGACCCGGGTTCGATCCCCAGCACCCACATGGTGGCTGAGAACCGTCTGTAACTCCAGTTCCAGGAGAACTCCAGTTCCAGGGGAATCCGAGACCCTCTTCTGACCTCCGTGGCATTGCACGACACAGGTGCACAAACCTACATGCAGACAGTACATTCATACACATACAAAAATAAATAAAATTAAAATAAAAATAAAAGAAAGGAACATGTAACAAACTATTATGCAGCCCATCTGCGAAAGCACTTGTCTTAGAAAAGAAATAATTTGTGAATTAATGCCTGCATGTAGGAAGGTGCACATGTCATGGAATACCCACAGAGATCAGAAGACGACATCAGATCCCCTGGAACAGGGAGTTACAGATGGTTGTTAGCCACCGTGTGGTTGCTGAGAATATAACCCAGTTCCTCTGCAAAAACAGTCAATGCTCTTAACCTTTCTCCAGCTCTTTACAGGGCTCACCATTTCTCCAGCCCTGTAAATTCTTATTTTTAAGAATTCAAATAATTTTGCTACTAGACATTGAGGCCTACTTGATTTCATTTTTACTGACACCATTGTCTGTAATAACTTTATAAAAACTTATTTTTAATTTTATTTATTTCTGTATGTGTATCAATGTACTGTCTGCATGCAGGTCTGTGCACCCGTGTCGTGCAATGCCGCGGAGGTCAGAAGAGGGTCTCGGATTCCCCTGGAACTGGAGCTCTCCTGGAATCGGAGTTTCAGACGGCTCTCGGCTGCCATGTGGGCGCTGGGGATCGAACCCGGGTCCTCTGTAAGAGCGGTCGGCGCTCTTAACCGCTAGGCCATCTCTCCAGCCCTATAAAAACTTTTTAAAATTAAAAAAAAAAAAAAAACTTGAGAGGAAAACATTCGTAACAGGTCAGGAAAGATGTCCTAAAGTAATTTATATTTCAGCAGAAATAGAAATAGTAACAGATGGGCCCTCAACATTTGTCTTTAAACTTTTTTTTGGTAAGCTAGTGTATTTGTAATGTAGTAGGCTGATAGCCAAAATAAGGTAAATAGTGTCTCCTTCAAGCAGTTCACTAAAGCTGGATTATATGAGTATGAGTGTTCAGATAATAGCTAAAAAGTTGAAATTTGGTAGAGACCCAGTAATAAGCTAGTTAACACTCAGCAATTATCTAAGGTTGTTTGAATATTGTTCGAAAGCATATAACCCCCACCCTCACATAAAATTAAAAACAAATCTTTAAAAAAGATGGGGCTGGAGAGATGGCTCAGCGGTTAAGAGCACTGACTGCTCTTGCAGAGGACCCGGGTTCGATTCCCAGCACCCACAGGGCGGCTGAGAACCGTCTTTAACTCCAGTTCCAGAGGAATCCAACGCCCTCTTCTGACCTCCGCGGGATTGCATGACATGGGTGCACAAACCTACATGCAGACAGTACACTCATACACATAAAAATAAATTAAAATTATATAAAAAAGTAACTTTAAATCTTAGTGGATTCTTAAGTCATAGATTCATCGACGAGTTATGTTAATTAGTTATATTACTAAGTGTTAAGTCACCTTTAGTGTCATAAACTGGGATACAAATTGCTTTTGGTCTGTGAAGACATAAAATGAAAGGATCCTGTGTAAAAATTCTGGTTTCTGCTGAGTGTGGGGGTGGTGGCTGCCTTTAATCCAGTCCTTGGGAGGCAGAGACAGGCAGATCTCTGTGAGATCCAGGCCAGCTGGTCTACACACAGTGACTTCCAGGCAGACTGGGACTAGGGAGGCCTCTATGTATGCGTGCATGCATGCATTAGTTTTCCATAGTATATTTTTTCCCAAACAAGGGTAAATTTTGCACTATCAATAGTCATTTGTTTTCCTCTCAGAAAGCCAGAATCCTCTACTTTTTACTTAGTGTTAGTTTATAGGAGATTTATTGAAATCCATGGCATGGCATGGTGGTGCATGCCTTTAGTCCCAGCAATGGGGAGGCAGAGGCAGGTGGATCTCTGTGAGTTCAAGGCCAGTCTGGTCTACATAGCGAGCTCCAGGCCAGCTGGGACTAAAGGGAAACCCTGTCTCAAAAAGACCAAAAACAAAACAAAGAAAAAAAGGGGCACCTGAATGGAAGTCCAAAGACAGCATAGCATGTAGGAGTGAGTTCTCTCCTTCCACCATGAGTGGCCTTGGTATTAAACTCAGATCATCAGGCTTTGTGGCAAGTGCTTTTACCTCCTTTAGACATCTCACTGGCTCTGAGGCATGGAAAGTCTTGAGTTTTTACATTGCTTGCAAAGTACTAGAAAAGGAAATAAGATATTAAAAAAATATTTGGCATTTGAAAATATTTTGCTCAAGAGAATAGTTTATAAGTAGAAGGTATTTTGATAATGGAAATTCTAAGATACTTTGTTTTATTTCACCTAGAGTCATACTATGACCAGAAAATCAACAAAGATGATTCAGGAGATCATAAAATAACTATGGAAATTTTAACATAGCGTGTGGTTGTGATTACATTTTTTAAAGTAGCTTAGTTTTCCAGTTGTATTTATTAACTAAAAAGTACTATTCTATCACTGTCCTGGGGCTAATCTTTTCAAGGATTGAGACATTTTGTCCCAAATACAATGAAATGCTTACTTTAGCCACTGTGGCTAAAGTAAGCCATCTAATGTCAAGGCTTTAGGATCATTTTTCATATTACAGTCTCCTAAGAAAGTGTTTGCAATCTGTAAGTTAAGTGTTTTTGATAACTTTGGATGATAGGAATTGCCATCATCCAGTCTGCTGGCTGAACCAGGACATTTAACCCTCATGGGCTCCTAGAGAAATAAATAGGCTTACCATTCCAAAGACTGCATTTTAGTCAGTAATTTGCTGAGTGAGTAAATATAAGCTAGGGCTTTTTGTTTTGTTTTTGTTTTTTGCTAAGGCAAAGCTTATCAGTGTCTGTCAGTATTTCTTTGAGTTAACCATTATTTATCTTCTATTGCTATTACATCTTTAAGATTTATTTTTTGTTTTGGTGTTTTGTTTTTGGTCTTTTGGGGACAGGGTCTCCCTGTAGCACCAGCCAGCCTAGAACTCTCTATGTAGAACAGGCTGGCCTGGAACTCACAGAGATCTGCCTGGCTCTGCCTCCTGAAGGTTTGTTTTCATTTTATGTATCTGAATCTTTTGCCTGTGTGTATATGGAGTGTATGGGTGCAACATGCATCAAGGCTAGAAAGAGAGTATTGAATTCCCTGGAATCCATGTTAGACACAGTTGTCAGTTGTCATGTGGGTGCTAAAAACCAAACCCTAGTCTTGTGTAAGACAGCAGGGGAGGTCTTAACTGCTGAGCCATTTCTCCAGCTGCTATTACATAACTTTTTAAATTACAAAGTAGTATTAGTTTTATTGTTATCAGTACAACTCATGACTATCTGGGCAGTAGATTGTGTAGTAGGGTACATTTTCATTGATGTTGATTATGGCCTATTTTCTAGCAACTGATGTATTACATTTTATGGTTCAAATAGGAATCATTCAAACCTCCAAATGTTTTTATTTTGTAACACTCACCATTATTACCAAGTTGTTTTCCACCAGAAAGTATGCAAGTCTTTATGCCTTAAGTTTGTTGCTCCTCAAAGTGTATGAAGAGATCATTTATTGAAAAGAACCAGCTGGTCAATATTTTGAAACGAGAGCTATCACTTGGGCATTATAATTAGTCCTTATCTTTCAGTTGAAGGTTATCATATGTAGTTTTATCTCCTTGCTTTTGGAATCTGTTTCCTATGTTTTACTCATTTTTTTCGTAGCACCAAACAGTACATACCATACAGGAATGCTGTGTTAATTCTGCTGTGGCAGAAAAATTCCCAGGAACGAAAGACATTTTATCAGCAAACTCATACAAGATCATTGTTTACGGTTATTTAAGAGGATTCAGTGATTAAAACATTTAAATTTTATTTTATGTGTATGAGTGTTATGCCTGCATGTATGTAAGTGCACCTGTGTTGTATAGTGCCTCTGGAGGCCAGCATTGATCGGACCACTATTAATAAATAATAGTGGTCATTAGTTGATTGGTTAAAGCTAGATTGGGAAAATGGAGTTTGTTGCAGTGTTTTCTTTATTATATTTATTTTTAAGGTTTTCATAATAAAGTTTCTTACTGGTTTTTAAGTTAGTATACAAAGCTTGGATTTTGTTACGACCTTTTCATACATATGTGTCATTATATATTATAATTTCCTCTCTCCCACTGCCCTTCTCTGTATTCCTCTGGCTGGTTTTAAAAGATTTTATTATTTTAATAGCAAAACAGTTATATTGAGAGCAAAATTTTTTTTTTTTTTTTTTTTTT
>VZQC01013272.1:74390-86798 GCA_009823505.1 Rhizomys pruinosus | reverse complement strand
TTGTCTTTTTGAGACAGGGTCTCCCTGTAGCCCCAGCTGTCCTGGAACTCACTCTGTAGACCAGGCTGGCCTTGAACTCACAAAGATCCACCTGCCTCTGCCTCCCAAGTGCTAGGATTAAAGGCGTGCGCCACCACGCCCGGCTGAGAGCAAAATTTTGAAGAAAGGAAACAGGCTGGTAAAGAGAGACAATCTTGCTTTATTTAGGCAAAGGAATATGAACTAACCCAGTAAGTCTTAAGGGAGGCCATTGTAACTTTTTACTAGAGGAATGATAATGATCAGAGTTAGGTTCTAAAAGGGTTTAACATCATAGAAGAGTGTGGAATAGGGGCCGGAGAGATGGCTCAGTGGTTAAGAGCACCGACTGCTCTTGCAGAGGACCCAGGTTCGATTCCCAGCACCCACATGGCACCTAAGAACCTTCTTTAACCCCAGTTCCAGGGGAATGCGATGCCCTCTTTTGAGGGCAGCATTGCACCACATGGGTGTACCAACCTACATGCAGACATTCATACACATAAAAAATACATTCATACACATAAAAAATAGTAAATAAATAATAAATAAAAAAGATTATGGAATAGATTGGAGATTTAGAGCCCAGAAGGAATGAGACCAGATCTTTGCTATATTACAATATTGAAATAATGAGGTGAGTGACATGTTGAAGCATATCTGTAATCCCAGCTTTGGGAGGGCCAGGCAGGATTAGCTACATAATGAGACTACATCAGAAACAAAACTAAAAGAAAAAAAAAAAAAAGACAGTCTGTGCAACATTTTAAGAAAAGAGTACTCTGTATCCAGACTTTCAGTCATGTGCTGATGGCTGCACAACACAAAAGAGAGAACACAAGTGCGCACCCACTTCCTTTGGTCACAGTATAGATTGGCAGCTGAGAGATGTCACATTGAAGCATAGCAAATGAATTTGTAGCTAGGTACAGGTTAGGTCAGTGTTTTGGCTCTTTTCAAAAAGTTAGTATAAATAAGCCTCTCTTGGAGTTTGCAGGTTTTTTTCTAAGAGTGATTAAAAATGAAGCATCAGGGCTGGAGAGATGGCTCAGCGGTTAAGAGCACCAACTGCTCTTACAGAGGACCCCAGTTTGATTCCCAGCACCTACATGGCAGCTAAGAACCGTCTTTAAACTGGGCATGGTGACTCACGCCTTTATCCCAACACTCAGGAAGCAGAGGCAGATGGCTCTCTGTGAATTCAAGGCCAGCCTGGTCTACATAGCGAGCTCCAGGCCAGCTGGAACTAAAGTGAGACCCTCTCTCAAAAATTAAAAAAAAAAAGCATATTTTATACCCCTTAGACAAGACTACTTTGTTAATCTGTTTGAAAACAAAAAACTTCAACTGTTCCAGTTTCCTTGCATTTTTGGTCAGAATTCTAGTTGTCTGTTTATTATTATGAGAAAGAGTTTAGAACTTTGTGTGGTCTGCTAATAAAATTAGAAGTTAGCTCGGGCTGGAGAGATGGCTCAGCGGTTAAGAGCACTGACTGCTCTTGCAGAAGACCCCGGTTTGAGTCCCAGCACCCACATGGTGGCTAAAACCATCTTAGACCGGGCGTGGTGGCATACACCTTTAATCCCAGCATTCGAGAGGTAGAGGCAGGTGGATCTCTGAGTTCAAGGCCAGCTTGGTCTACATAGCTCCAGGCCAGCTGGGACTAAAGGAAAACCCTGTCTCAAAAATACCAAAAAAAAAAAAAAGAAAGAAAGAAAGAAAAAGAAAACAAACACCTTATGT
Organism: Rhizomys pruinosus; assembly: GCA_009823505.1. NCBI lineage: Eukaryota > Metazoa > Chordata > Mammalia > Rodentia > Spalacidae > Rhizomys > Rhizomys pruinosus. The sequence goes on along the minus strand of VZQC01013272.1, from coordinate 85,037 downwards.
TCTGAAATGTTGCTTCATCTAGGCTTTATTTTGTAGATGCTAGTACAAAACTTAGTGAGAAAGCAACTGTAAAAACTTCAGAAGACAAACAAAATAGCACATGCAACCCGAAGTAGTCTTTTTTTATATTTATTTTTTGCCTTTTTGAGTCAGGGTCTCCCTGTAGCCCCAGCTGTCCTGGAACTCAGTCTGTAGACCAGGCTGGCCTTGAACTCACAAAGATCCGCCTGCCTCTGTCTCCCAAGTGCTAGGATTAAAGGCATGCGCCACCACGCCCAGCTCGAAGTACTCTTAAAAGTAAATGAGAGGGGCTGGAGAGATGGCCTGGAGGTTGAGAGCGCCGACCGCTCTTGCAGAGGACCCGGGTTCGATCCCCAGCACCCACATGGCGGTCGAGAACCGTCTGAAACTCCAATTCCAGGAGAACTCCGGTTCCAGGGGAGTCCGAGACCCTCTTCTGACCTCCGCGGCATTGCACGACACAGGTGCACAGACCTGCATGCAGACAGTACATTCATACACATAACAAATAAATAAAAAATTTTTTTAAAAAGTAAATGAGACTCTAGTTATTTTCAATTGGGGAGTTTCTTCTTGAAAACAGTCTGCTAGGGAAAGGACTAAATGAAGAAAGTTAGAATTGAGATTATTTTAAGCTTTATGAGAATTTGTCCTCACCATGTTGGTCTAAAACTCCAATGTGCTAGGCGTGGTGGTGGTGCACGCCTTTAATCCCAGCACTCAGGAGGCAGGGGCAAGCGGATATCTGTGAGTTCAAGGCCAACCTGGTCTACAGGGTGACTTCCAGAACAGCTGGGGCTGCAGGGAGACCCTGTCTCAAAAAGCCCCCCCCCAAAAAAAACAACAACAAGAACAACAACAAAAAACCCTACAATGTTTGTAAAAGTATAAAATGATTTTAACTTTCTAAAAGGTGATTCATTAAGTCTATTAGACATATTTATGCCATTCTGTTCCACTTACAGTGTTTGTCCTCAGGATGTTTTTACAGATGTATGAAGAAAGATACATTAAGTAAATAAGTAACCACGTGAAAATTCAGTACAACACTGTATGCAGTATGGGAAATTAACAAGTGTGAACATCTACCTGTAGAAGATTAATTATAAGTCAATAGAATAGCATGGCATCATTTAAGAAGTATATTTGTACATATGCACACAAAAAAAACTGGATAATGCAAAAAACAGGTTACAGAACCAGTAAAGCTATCACTTTTTTAAAATTTTTATTTATTTATTTATTTATTTATTTATTTATTTATTTATTTATTTGTATGAATGTACCATCTGCATGTAGGTTTGTGCACCTGTGTTGTGCAATGCTGCGGAGGTCAGAAGAGGGTGTCGGATTCCCTGGAACTGGAGTTATAGACAGTTCTTAGCCGCTATGTGGGTGCTAGGGATCGAACCCAGATCCTCTGCAATAGCAGTTGGTGCTCTTAACCGCTAGGCCATCTCTCTAGCCCCAAGCTATCACTTTTATCTTTTGGAGGGGTGCAAAATAATTTCACTTTTTTTTTTTTTTTTTTTGCTCCTACAGTGTTGGGTTTTTCATTGTTGGTATTGGTGGTAGCTGGGTTGAGATAGAGTCTTACTGTGGCTTGCCTGGAACTTGCTATGTAGACTAGAATAGTCTTGAATTTCACAGAAATCCACCTGTATCTGCCCTCTCTTGTGCTGGGATTACAGATATATAAAACAGATTATGTTTGTATACTTTTACAGGCATTTTTAGAAGTTAATTATTGCATCAAAGAACTGACTGAAACGGTGAATCTGGTGGGGTGGGGGGTTCGGAGGGGGACGCAGGTCTATATTTGATTTGTAACGTAACCTTGTACAAAAAAAATTATATAAAACAAACTTTTTAAAAAAAAGTTAATTATTGGGGCTGGAGAGATAACCTAGCAATTGAGAGCACCGACTGCTCTTGCAGAGGACCCAGGTTCGATCCCCAGCACCCACATGGCGGCTAAGAGCCTTCTGTGACTCCAATTCCAGGAGAACTCCAGTTCCAGGGGAATCCGAGACCCTCTTCTGACCTCTGCGGCATTGCATGACAAGGGTGCACAAACCTACATGCAGACAGTACAATAATAATACACATACAAAAATAAATAAAAAATTTTTTAAAGTTAATTATAAGCATCTTTACCAATAGAGCCAATAGCAGTGAAGGGAGCCTCTTGGGCAGCTCAGAATTATTAAGCTTTACATTTCTTTTTCTTTTATTATTTCTATTTTATGTATATGCATTGCCTGCCTTTAAGTGGGTACGCCCATGTCATCCAGTGCCTGTGGTGGTCAGAAGACAGTGTTAGATCCCCTGGTTTTTAGCCACTATATGAGTGCTGGGATTGAATCCTGGTCCTCTCCAAGAGCAGCCAGTGTTCTTAACTGCTGAGCCATCTCTCCAGCCCCGAGCTTTACATTTCTTTAATGTTGTATTCTTAGTGATGTGTGTTAGGAATCATAGAATGTGCATGGTCAGGTTCATTTCTTCTCTATTTTTTTTTTTTTTAATTTATTTCCGTATGTGTATGAATGTACTGTCTGCAGGCAAGTCTGTGCACCCGTGTCGTGCAACGCCGCGGAGGTCAGAAGAGGGTCTCGGATTCCCCTGGAACTGGAGTTCTCCTGGAATTGGAGTTTCAGACGGCTCTCGGCCGCCATGTGGGTGCTGGGGATCGAACCCGGGTCCTCTGCAAGAGCGGTCGGCGCTCTTAACCGCTAGGCCATCGCTCCAGCCCGATTTCTTCTCTATTTTAAGAACTCTTCCTGCTGTGTTTATCTTCATTCTTCAGAGACTTCCATGTTTTCTCAAACCACAGAGGGGACTTACAAAAGAAACTCTCAAGAGTAAACCTTTTTATTTTTTTATTTTTATTTATTTATTTATTTATTTATTTATTTTTTGAGACAGGGTCTCCCTTGTAGCCCCAGCTGTCCTGGAACTCTGTAGACCAGACTGGCCTTGAACTCACAGAGATCTGCCTGCCTCTGCCTCCCGATTGCACTGTCACGCCCGGCTCAAAGACTGTTCCTAGCCGCCATGTGGGTGCTGGGAATCGGACCCAGGTCCTCTGCAAGAGCAGTCAGTGCTCTTAACCACTGAGCCATCTCTCCAGCCCCAAGGGTAAACTCTTTAGTGGGTTGGCTTTTTGGAAGATGTGGGGAGGGTTCTTTTCCTTCACAATTTGAGGAAGTTAGTCAATAGCATTTGACATAGTTTGTTGTTGGTTTTTTTGTTTTGTTTTGTTTTTGTTTTTTGTTTGTTTTGTTTTTCATTTTGTTTTTTTGAGACAGGGTCTCCCTTTAGTCCCAGCTGGCCTGGAGCTCACTCTGTAGACCAGGCTGGCCTTGAACTCACAATCTGCCTGCCTCTGCCTCCCAAGTGCTAGGATTAAAGGTGTATGCCACCATGCCCAGCTTGACATAGTTTTTAAATTAACTGTAGTTATTTCATGTTGAGTCGGTGATGAATAAAGGGAAAAGTATCAGATCTGCATAATATAAAATTCAAGGTAAATCTATATAATGTAAATCCCCAGAGAGCTAGGAGTTTCATACTGGACTTGTTTAATGTATAGCATAGTACCAGTTAATAAAAACAATTATTAGATATTGCTATCTAAAGTAATCATTATTACTTGAATAAATAACACCTATACATTAAAGTCTCAGTTTTCTTCTGAATTCTACTGTATGTGACTTTTTTTCCCTTTATTTTTTTTAAGGGATTCTACAATATAAGAGCACAGTTGTTTATTTATTTTTTTGTATGTGTATGAATGTACTGTCTGCATGCAGGTTTGTGCACCCGTGTCGTGCAATGCCGCGGAGGTCAGAAGAGGGTCTCGGATTCCCCTGGAACTGGAGTTCTCCTGGAATTGGAGTTACAGACGGTTCTTAGCCGCCATGTGGGTGCTGGGGATTGAACCCAGGTCTTCTGCAAGAGCAGTCAGTGCTCTTAACTGCTAGGCTATCTCTCTAGCCCTGTATGTGACTTTTTTAATGGGTAAATTTTTTACCTCCTTTCAGGAATTGTTGCATTCTAAGCTACCACTCATCTAGACTGTAAATCTTTTTATAGTTCTATTTTTGTCTATAAAATAATGAATCAGGGTTGGAAAGATGTCTCATGGCTAAAAATGCTTGACCTGCAAACAAGAAGGCCTTGATTCTGCTCCCCGTATGTAAAGCTGGACAAGGTGGAGCATATATGTATAATCCCAGTACTCCTACTGCCATATGGGGGAGGTAGAGACAAGAGAATCTCCAGAAACTTGCAAGCCAATTAGCCTGGTTTACATAGCAGTGAACAAGCAACCCTACCCTGTCTCGAAGTAAAAGACAAGGATTGATACCCAAGGTTAACCTCTGACTTACACACACACACCTCTTCTGCACATGAACATGCACAGAAATATTAAGATTTAAAAAGAACCATTCCAAATCATAGAATTGTATTTTTATGAAATGGAATAATTTATCTAAATCAGTAAAATAAGGAAATATCAGTGCCTTGTAAATGTGAAGGGTCATCTAGAGACAGTAAACTGGTACCCATTTTAGGCTTGAAAATAACAAAGCTCTAAATTCATTAAAAGGAGGCAAGTGTGTCAGGTATGGAGAATCTGCTACCCAATGAGGTACACTGCTCATAAGAGGTTTCTGAAGTATCACCTGACCCTTAGAACACAGTAGGACAGAACCTTCAAAAGTCCTGAGTTACAGGGCTGGGGAAATGCATCAGTGGTTAACAGCACTGGCTGCTCTTCCAGAGGACCCAAGTTTGGTTCCCAGCACTCAGGTCAGACAGCTCACAATGGCCTGTAACTCCAGCTCTGGGATCTGATGTCCTCATTTGACCTCCTCAGGCATGTTCCATACACACGTACAGATACACATAAATAATTTTTTTAATGATAAAAAAAATACATTCATACAATTCAGTCAAAATTCTTTTGGGGCAAGATCTGTGTTTGAAAACAAAGCGGGGCTGGAGAGATGGCCTAGTGGTAGTGGCATCAGCTACCTTCAGTATTTGTCACTTATAAAAATCTTAGGGGGCTGGGAGATGGCCTAGCAGTTAAGAGTGCCGACTGCTCTTACAGAGGACCCGGGGTTCGATCCCCAGCACCCACATGGCAGCTAAGAACCATCTTTAACTCCAGTTCCAGGGGAATTCAACACCCTCTTCTGACTATCATGCAATGCCACGGGTGCACAAACCTACATGCAGGCAGTACATTCATACACATACAAAATAAATAAAATTTAAAAAAAGAAAACTAGAAGCCTTACGTTTCTAGATTACTATTATTATTATTAGGCTACAGAGTCTGAGCATTCTTTTGTGTACCGGGTTATAAATAAACAACATGCTAATTTCAGATCATACTGTTTAGTTCCGTTATTTATGGTCCATGGTTTTATCTTGCTGCCACTCTCCTCTCCCTCTCTGACTGCTAGGTACAGTTTGGCCTCTATAATAGCCATTAAAAATAAACTTTTTTCATGGGGAAAGAAATTCTTATCTTGGACTATAAGATTTTTTAAATTGGCTTTAAATTACTTCATAGCATACTCAAAGCTTTACAGATACTTGTTTGTTATACAGTCCCAAAATGCCCTATAGAGAATAGTGTTGTAGGAGAAAAGGAAAAGTTTATCATTTCTCTAAATGATAAGTCAGATATCTTGTTTCTTACTGTTCATGCCAATCTGTTTTGCTTTGTTTTTTTCTTCCCTTCTTTCTCTCTTCTGCCCTGAACTCTTAGATCTTTTTATTTGCTTCAGGTGTAGGCCTAACTTAATACTGTCTTAGTTAACTGAACTTTGCACCAAATCTGAGCATTGTTAAGAGTCCTTGTGATGTTTGTCCCTTCTCTCTCTTAACTTTTGTTTTGAACACAGAACTGCCTGCCTCTGCCTCCCTAGTGCTGCATGCACTGCCACATCTGACTTCTGATGGTTGGTTGGGCTTGTCATGTTTCCACACTCCTTGCAGTATTTGCTATAGCAAAATCAAAATATATACTCTTAGGGAAAAGTGAAAACTATTTTGAGCGATATTACAGTTACTGGCCACAGCTCCTCTTTCATTATATATACTAATGGAACAGTAGAACTGTGTAAACTTGATGCAGATCCTAGTCCACATACATCTAGGAATGAGCAGGACACATATTACTCTGTTGGACAGATGAAAGAACCAAGATGTGAAACATCTTTCTATGCCAGTTGGCAGCATACCAAGACTGACAGAAAATCTGAAGCAGGAAAAAAAGTTTACTTTGTTTATAGAGTTCACCTGTGTAGTATGATTTTTCTGAAGTTACCAAACTAAGTTGTGGGCTACATTTCAAGTTTTTTGCTCCTTTTCTGGTCTCATAATATTCTTTTCTCCCAAGGTAAAAAGTTGCATGTTATAACTACAGCATCCCCCACTTGGGATACTTAAGTTTGAGATGGAAATGAAAAGTAAGCATGTAATTCAACTGCCACATTAGTTCTGTGACCTAATCTTATAGATAAAACTTGCAAACTCCAGGCCAGCTGGGACTAAAGGCAGACACCATCTCAAAAAGACCAAAAAAAAAATTGAAAAATTCTAATAGGTGGGTCAGGGTGATACCAATTACTTGTACAGCAACATTTGGATAACCAAGTTCAAGAACCTCGGGGTGGAGAGATCGCTCTGCAGTGAAGGGCATTGACTTCTCTTCCAGAGGACCTGGGTTCAGTTCCTAGCACCCATATGGTGGGTATCAACCATCCCTAATTCCAGTTCCAGGGGATCTTCTGACCTCCAAGGGCATTGCATGACACAGGTGCCCTTACATGAAGGCAGTACACTCATGCACTTAAAATAACACTAAATAAAATAAAAACTAAAATTAGTGGCTTGGGGAGGGTTGGTGGGTTTGGTTTGGTTTGGTTTGGTTTGCTTTGCTTTGCTTTGCTTTGCTTTGCTTTGCTTTGCTTTGCTTTGCTTTGTTGAGACAGCGTCTCTCTAATGTCACAGAGATTCCCTACCTCTGCCTTTGGGGTGCTGGGATTAAAGGTGTGTGCCACTACAGCCGGCTTATGTTGCGTATGAATGTTTTACTTGCTTGTATGTATGTATGTGTACTGTGTAGATGCATGGTGCCCTTGGAGGTCAGAAGAGGCTGTCAGATTCCCTAGGACTGGATGGTTGTTAGGCTTCATTTGGGCTAGGAACTGAACCTGGGTCCTCTAGAAGAGTAGTATGTTCTCTTAACTGTTGAACACAGGCTATTTTTTAAACCCTTGCAATTTTTTTATTAATTTTTAAAAATAGGGTCTCATTTCAGATTGGCCTCAAACTTGCTATATGAGAAACCTATGAAAGAACTTTAGTCTAACATATGGCAGTTCTAGGGAAGATTTTTAAACTGGATGTATTTTTAAGTTGTATTCCACATTAATAAATTGTAACTAATAAAATGAAAATAGGTCTGAAGTCATATTTTTGCTCTATAAAAAAAGTAGCAGTTGAGAGCCAGGTGTGGTGGCGCATGCCTTTAATCCTAGCACTTGGGAGGCAGAGGCAGGCGGATCTTTGTGAGTTCAAGGCCAGCCTGGGCTACAGAGTGAGTTCCAGGACAGCTGGGGCTACAGGGAGACCCTGTCTCGAAAAGACCAAAAAAAAAAAAAAAAAAAAAAAAAAGTGGGAGTTGTAAATAATATTGTAAAAATTACATTGTTTAACCTTTTATGTTGGTCTGGGTGAGAATGAATTTTCTCTCTTTTTTTTTTTCCACTCTGGAGATACAGTATTTAACATTGAGTTTCACATAATTTCAAAAATGGCTGTCAGGATAAATATTTGTCTTTTGTATTCCATAATTGAGGGGCTAGATTTCATTCTTCAGAGAAGCCACTACTTTCCAGAAGTTTTCCTCCAGAGAATGAGGAAAATAAGTGTAAATTTTGGCTCCAAAGCTCTTACAAATTCTATATTCATCAAAGTAAAAAATGCTCTTGGCATTTTATTTTTTAAATTTAATGATGGGTAAACTCAAAATAATTAAATGGAAGAAAGAAACAAAGGGACATTCTAAGAAAGGGTTGTGTGTATGTGAATATACTCACTTGTATTTTGTCAGAGACTGAAATTGAAGAAGAAATTTGACATTCTGGTGGTTTATGAAGAGTTGATCAGAGATTTCTTCTTGGCTGAGTTGCTGTCTGCATAGGATGTTAACAATTGTTTCTCTGGCAGCAGATCTTGTTCATCAGGATTGCATCATTTCTGGGAGAATGGCCAAGGTCCACAGCCTCAGTACAAAGACTGTCTGAAGCATATTAGGCCTGTTCTCTTCTCAAATGGCACTCCTCTTCCTGGCAGTCCTCTTCACACTGCTACTGAAGCAGACTTGTTCTGCATTTCTTTCATTAGATAGGCTGTTCATTGCATTCTTGTTTCCCAGCTGCTTCCGCCTCACCTGTCTGATGCATTTCTTCTGAGAGCTCCTAAAGCTCAAGAAACTGAATATAAATGCCAACTACTCAAAAGAGTACTCAGTATTGGAAGACAGGCTGGTTTTGTTTATGATCCAAAATTTTACTGATATTCCTGTAGATTTTGGTGAATTATCCATTGATGGGAAGATAAACTGCATTCTTTTTCTCTTGGCCATACACTTACTTCAGTCCTATCCTTTTTCTTTGCTGTCTCTATTTGCTGTTGTTAAAGAGGTCTGCTTCTTCCTTGGCCTTACTGTTACCTTTTTTTTTTTTTTTTTTTTTTTTTTTTTGTCTTTTCGAGACAGGGGCTCCTGTAGCCAAGCCTGGTCCCTGGAACTCACTATGTGACCAGGTGGGCCTCTGACGCAAAGATCTTGCCTGCCCTCTGCTCCTGAGTGCGGAATGAAAGGCATGCTCGCCACCACACCCTGCTATCTTTCTTCTTTTTTTTTTTTTTTTTTTTTTATTTTTGATTTTGAATGTACTTTACTTTTATTCTGTTTGTGCTATATGCAACCCGTTGTTGTGCAAAGCCCCAGGAGGTCAAACAGATAGGAGGGGCGGGATCCCCTGGAACTGGATTTTTTTTTTGAGGTTGCCATGTGGGATGCTGAGGGGGAATCAAAACCGGGTCCTGCGGCAAAGAGCAGTCACGCTCTTAACAGCTAGGCCATCTCTCCGCCCCTGTCTTTTTTTTTTTTTTTTTTTTTAATGATCTTTTTGAGACACCATCTCCCTGTAGCCCCAGCTGTCCTGGAACCCAATATGTAGACCAAGCTGGCCTTGAACTCACAGAGATCCACCTGCCTCTGCCTCCTGAGTGCTGGGATTAAAGGCATGTACCACCACACATGGCTATATCTTTTGTTTTTTAATTCTGGGCATATTTGAAATTATTTTTCTTTTTTTTATTATTATTTTTTTATGTGTATGAGTGTACTGTCTGCATGTAGGTTGGTGCACCTGTGTCATGCAGTGCCTCGGAGGTCAGAAGAGGGCGTTGGATTCCCCTGGAAGTGGAGTTAAAGACGGTTCTTAGCTGCCATGTGGGTGCTGGGAATCGAACCCAGGTCCTCTGCAAGAGCAGTCAGTGCTCTTAACCGCTGAGCCATCTCTCCAGCCCGGAAATTATTTTTCTAAAGAATAGTTTACTTTCCAGTTTTGTAAAGATTGGAAATCCATAAAACTTAGTGTAAACTTTGTATCCTATAAGGTTGATAACTGGTTTTCCCACGTTTATGGTACTTTAACACTTAAGGTGTTGAGCTCATTTTGACCAATGTGAGATTTAAATTTTGAGTAGAATTTTAAGAAATACTGATAGCCCCCCATTCCCAAATCTCCATTTTCCTTTACTGTTTGGAATGTAGAAACTTGATAAAGGAAGCTTCACTTTTTATGTTTCCTATATAGAATAGAGCTGACTCTGTCACTCTGTCTAGGGTGGAATGAGAGGAAAGAAAAGAGTAGGTACAGACTTATAGTTTAGTACATGTTGGGTTTGATGAAAAAAGTTTTGGTGCCAGACATTGTACATACTAATAATAGCACTGTGGGCTACATGAAACTGATTAGAAAAGAAAAATGTGTCTGAATTTGGGAATGGTTTGCTGGACAAAATAACCTTGTAGGAGGGAGAGGAAATGCAAAACAAATAAGCAAACAATAGAAGTCCCTTGAGCGATAGCAGAGTTTTCTAATTTGAAAGAAAGGGAAGTATTAGTCAATGATATATTTTAATCCACGTCTTAAATAAAATTCATTTCCTTCCTTACCCCAATTTAGTTTTTAGACAATGGAGCATAGTGTGCAGGTTAAGGACTAAGTCTAGTGCTAAATAAGGTGGTACCTGTGCCCCTTTTCTAAGCCTAGGGAACAATCTGTAGAAGAGGGGGCACGGTAGAATGTAAGGGCTGCAATTGTGGTGAACGGTGAAACTATAACAATATAGACTGGGCACTCATTTAATCAACTTGATTGAACATATAAGACCCCCTGCTGGATGATGGGACCCATGTGCTGTGTGGGTTTGGGCACAACTGCTTGCAAATTGGTTTTACATGAAGGATGCTTGTACTCATAAATTACCGCTTATTGTTAAAAAAATGAAAAAAAAAAAAAACAGAAA
>VZQC01013272.1:3660-74201 GCA_009823505.1 Rhizomys pruinosus | reverse complement strand
GGGGGGAAGGGAAAGGGATATATGCCTGAACTGAATTAGAAAATGATGTATGAAATACAAAAAGCATCAATAAAAAATGAAAATTTTAAAAAATAAATAAGGTGGTAAACAAGGCAGTACAGTATATAGAAACATTAAACAAATGTTTCACTAATCTGTAGAATTCCATTTCGTGAATCCATCAAATTTGTATCTCAACCTTTTCTAGATTCTCAGAGCTCCTGGCAGATAATTGCGGGAGGGGTGCAGCTTCAAAGGTGACAAATTTAAATCCTTTTAATTTGATGTAAAAAAAATTTTCCCACATTTTAATAAACACTGAAATCATATTACCATGATGGTAGCCAAAGTTTACTCAGGAAACATTTCTTTTTAAAAATATTTTTTAGGGCTGGAGAGATGGCCTAGCGGTTAAGAGCGCCGACTGCTCTTACAGAGGACCCGGGTTCGATCCCCAGCACCCACATGGCGGCTGAGAACCGTCTGAAGCTCCAATTCCAGAACTCCAATTCCAGGGGAATCCGAGACCCTCTTCTGAACTCCGCGGCATTGCACGACACGGGTGCACAGACTTGCATGCAGACAGTACATTCGTACACATACAGAAATAAATAAAATTAATAAAAAAGAATTAAAAAATATTTTTTAATTCTATTTATTTATATTTATGTGTATGAATGTACTGTCTGCATGTAGGTTTGTGCACCCATGTCGTGCAGTGCCGCGGAGGTCAGAAGAGAGCGTCGGATTCCCCTGGAACTGGAGTTAAAGTCGGTTCTCAGCCACCATGTGGGTGCTGGGGATCAAACCCATATCCTCTGCAGAGTAGTCAGCGCTCTTAACAGCTAGGTCATCTCTCCAGCCCCACTAGATCATTTCTAATGTTTGGCTTTAATGGTTTCCAGTTTGGGTCTTAACCGCTAAGCCATCTCTCCAGCCCCAGGAAACATTTCTTAAACCTTCTTGATGTACCAGGCCTGTATTAGCCATTGGAACTAGAGCAGTAGATAAAATCCATTTTAAGAGAAACATACACACACACACACACACACACACACACACACACACACACAAAACTTGTCCCATGGATTAAGTTCTGGTGGTAGGTAGGAAATAAACAAAGTAAATTATACATTAAAATTGTTTGTGTATACAGAGTTCTAACTGCTCTCTCCAGGGCTGGTCTCAATACTATGTGATTAACTTAATAGTTGCTCTCCCATTAAATAGGGCATATGGAGCTGGGTGTGGTGGTGGCCACCTTTAATCCCAGCACTCAGGAGGCAGTGGCATTGGAATCTCTGAGTCCAAAGCCATCCTGGTCTATCTCTGAGGTTACAGGGAGACCCTGTCTCAAAAGACCAAAAAAAAAAAGGTATAAGGACCTATTAAAATTCTTCAAATAACATTTAAATAGTACATTTCAGGGAAGAAACTATGAAAAGAGAATTTTGTGTTACCAGAATTTGACTTAAGAAACCTCATTATTATGAAATCATTATTTAGAACAATAGAACAAGTTTGTTAGGATTCCCTTTATCAGAAGAGTGGTATGGAAAGGCAAAAGAATTTATGAAGAAACATTCATAGTTAACTTCTTAACCTTTCTAAGGTAGATCCAAATATCTGGGTTAACTCTTCACTACATTTGAGATAAGGTCTTACTATGTTGTCTAGGCTGGCTTATCTTGGTCTTCCTGCCTCAACCTCTTGAATACTAGGATTATAGATACTACCACACTAGCTCTAATGTTAGGAATTCATTAGGGAGTGTACATTACTCATTCCTGAAAGAGCTATTAGCTAAAGTAACTTTTCTATTCTTTCCTTATAGTATATCTTTTTCAGGTTACTATCAGGGAGAAAAAACAGCTATAGCTTAGGTTTGTATGGGGATGGATGGATCTTTTTTTTTTTTTTTTTGTCTTTTTGAGACAAGGTTTCCCTGGAGCATCGGGCTGTCCTGGAACTCACTCTGTAGACCAGGCTGGCCTTGAACTCACAAAGATCCGCCTGCCTCTGCGCCACCATGCCCAGCTAGCAAAAGATTTTTAATAGTGCTAAATGATTTATGATTTATTTTTGAATGCCATTTTCTGAAATAGAACATGAATCAGGTTCCCTTTATTGATCAAAGATTATATATGATCTTTATTGGATTACTGGTTATCTCCTCAAGCAGTTTCTGGACCCTTCTTTTTTTGGGGGGGGGTCTTTTTAAGACAGGGTCTCCCTTTAGTCCCAGCTGTCCTAGAACTCACTATGTAGACCAGACTGGCCTTGAACTTACAGAGATCGCATGCCTCTGTCTCCTGAGTGCTAGGATTAAAGGCATGCGCCTGCAATGCCCAGCTTTGTTTTGTTTTTGTTTTTGTTTTTTTAATGTGAATTATTTGGTGATACTAAAAGTTATTGCCAATAGCCTTCGATGCTAACTATGCCCTTTTGGTAATAAGTATTTTCTGTTTTGACACTTTGAGATTCCATGTCATTTTCCCAAAGTCTTAAGTGTACTTCCAAAATCTCTTTGGCTGCTCTGTTGGGGAAAGAGACATAAGTTGGCCCAAAGGCAGGAAGTGAACTTATCACCTCTTTCATGAACTGTGACAAATCAATAGGAAAGCTGACTTCATTTGCATTTCAGTTTTCAGTCTGTCAACTCCCCACCGCCATGAATAAGAACAGGTGTGTTGCCATACTCACAGTTGGACAGTCCCAGGTCCTTTGGTGAGATCCAACTCTTTGAAAGTATAAACAGGGAAAACTGCTCTAGTTTATAGCTTTGGTAGCACTCTAAGCTAACAACTCAAAAATAATACCTTTTTTGTAGTCTTCAAAATCTTGAATGGATTAACCATTCACAGTTTTCTTGGCCACATTAATCTACAACCATATAGAAATAAAATTCAGACATCTCAAATCAGCAGCCATTTAAAATCAAATAATTGGATAATCATTTGACTTTCTATTCTTTTGTCATAAATTAATGTATTAATCATGACTTGAACTTTTTGCAGAAAATTTTACTAATCTAGTCTTTAACATTCATACTGATTTCTAACATAAAATGCTTCTTTTTAATTAAATAAAACCACTAATGTAAACAGTACAAAGTTTGCTTTTTCTCTTTTGTACCATAACTCCATATGCCTTAATTTGTCTTTTTTTTTTTCTTTTTAACTATTTACTATTTAGTGAATCCTCTCAAATTACACTGGTTTTTGATCGCTGAGTCATGAAGTCATCTTCTAAAGAGAAATCACACATGTATAACTCTTTTAAAGCAGTGATTAAGGTCACAGTAAATTGGGCAGAGGTACAGATTTCTATGTATCTTTTCACTCACACATGCAGATCTGTAATTGTTTTGTCTTTATTCGTATCTAACAATATATTATTGCATAAATGCAATTTTTTGGATAATTGCATCTTCTTTACTAAAACTAGTTAAAATTATTTAATAGAAACCAGAGCATAAGAAATAGCTGTATCCAATCAAAATAAACAGCTTTTTTTCCTCATCTATCAGGTTTACTTTAAGAGAAATAACTGAGTGTTGACAAAGCTGTATTTATATTTGTGGCCTACAAAGAAAGTTTAAATGGAACTGTTAAAGAGTAAGCTAGGGTCGGGCGTGGTGGCGCACGCCTTTAATCCTAGCACTCGGGAGGCAGAGGCAGGCGGATCTTTGTGAGTTCAAGGCCAGCCTGGTCTACAAAGTGAGTTCCAGGACAGCTGGGGCTACAAGGAGACCCTGTCTCGAAAAGACCAAAATAAATAAATAAATAAAAAAGAGTAAGCTAGGGTATTTCTGTTAACTATCCTGAATCTTAAAATTTGTTACATCCTAGACTCCCAGAAAACTGATAGACAGTTAAATAGGGAAGAAAATATGCTTATTAGTGAGTCAGGCGGACTCTTAGTTTCCCTCTGATAGAAAGAGAAAAAAATAAAATAGAAATCAAACAGTAAGCATAATTTTTTGCTTCCTTTGTAGATAAACATTAGTGAATTAGAGTACATAATAAACTCAAATTTATTATTTGAAAGTTTTATTTACAAGGGACTGAAGAGATGGCTCAGTGATAAAGAGTGTGCTTGCTATGTAAGCATGAGGAGCCAAGTTCAATTACCCCAATATCTATGTAAGAAGCTGGACATTTCTGTGCGTGCCTGTAACCACAGTGGTGTTGAGTTCATAAGTGGATCCCAGGAGCTTGCTAGCTAGCCAGTCAGCCAGCCTAGCCAAAACAGTGAGTTTCCAGTTCAGTGAGAGACCCTGTGTAAGGGGAGTAAGGGTAAGAGTCATAGAAGAAGACAACAGTGTCTTCCTCTGGTCTCTACATGCACATATCACATATATACAGTTACTCAAACCCACACATTGATGTGCATACAACACACACAGACATATACACACAAGATGTATTACTCAAATAACAGAAAACTCTCAGAATTTAGAATAAATTTAAAGAACTATTTGGTTAGTAGATATTTTCCTTTCTCTGTGGCAGGATTCCTCATGTCCGTAACATGTTGGCTGAGGCTCTGCAGCTCACCCCCACTCTCAGAGTGGTCCATCTCCATTAATTGGACCCCGTGATTTCCACTCTCTGCTGTTCTGGACGTCATGAGCATTGCAATCCCTCTGGGAGTCACCACACCAGATACATCCTACTCAGATATGGCTGCTGGATCAGAGTAAGTGCTGCTTCTAAGATAATAGGATTATTACAGGTTTGTGTGGAGATTATTTTCTTCTGGGTAGTTAATAAGATATATGTGTATATATATATATATATATATATGCAGTATTTTCTTATCCAAAACTATCCCACTTCTGATAATATTAGACTTGCCCTCCTCCCTTCCCCTATAGAAGCTGCAAGGACTAAGGAGTTGTGGAGGGAGGGGGGAAGCTTTTAAGGAGGGTTTTCTGGGTAAATAATTACTAGAATAAAAGTTGCAAAGTAATGATTACATTTTCTTTTGTTTTGATGGGTGGGGAGGATTGAAATGAAGTAAGTGTTACCACTACTTCTAAAGAGTTAATGATTATTCTGATGGAGAAAGATAGGTTTTCTTTCCAACTGATTTTCTTTGAAGGCCTCTTCCTATGTATTTCCCATTGTTCTAGAGTAAAGGGGCTGAAACTTTATATGGGTAGATTGCTTTTTTATACGGGTAGATACCTGACTTTTGGGGTAGGAGATGTGGAAAGCAGTGTCACCTATTTTTAATACTATTCATTGCCTAGAAAGAGGACCTTCAAAATCAGTGGTACCAAACTTTTTTTTCAGCTAAGAGCAGCATTAGGAATTCAGAATTTGTCGAAAAGCCCAATCCCTAAAATAGACTCAATTCTTGAAGGATTTAAATGCCAAATGACAATGAAGGTAGGCCTTCATTATACAATTTTATATATTCTGTTTTAAATTTTTTAGCCTTTTGTATCCCTTCTCTTTTAAGTTGTCCAAAATTCCCCCTGCTCACAGATTACCCCCTCTTGTCCTTTTACCTCCCTTGTACCCAATCTTCCTTGCTTACAGAAAGGAAGTGGAAGCCCCCTACCTTTCAAGACGAAGTGGCACTACACCAGGATGTGAAAGTCCAGCGAAAGAGACCCAAGGGGCCTAGGGGGCAGCACACCCCCAGAAGCCAAGTCTATTCCAGGCAGTACCAGGGATTAGGGTCTGGGCTGGAAAAATCCTGGTGTTTTGAATATGTTCAGGTCCAGTTCAGACTCTTGATCCCACAGCCACTTCTTGAGTGAGGTGGGTGTTGCTCTAATTCCCGTTTCTCTTGCCATTTTCAGTCCCTGGGAATTCTTACCCCTTCAGCAAAGCACAGCAACTGTACCAGAATTCTGGGTACATTGATAGCATTCCTCATTAATAGTGGTTTTCCTTCATAAAACAGAATATTACTGAAGAGCATGTATATTTCTCCATAAAGTTACCTTCTGTTACCTGTTTATTGGATTCCTTAAAGAGGAAGACTTACAGCTACCCTAGGAAGTAGTTTATAATCTGGGGTAGTCTGAAATTGAAAATAGTTTTTAAGCTTACTCTCATACAAAATGGAGAGGGAATGGGGGCGGGAGGGGGGAATAGGAAAAATGAACTGTCTTCCTTCTGGCCCCCCCCCTTTTTTTTTTGCATGCCAAAGATATTTAGTGATGCTATTACTTAAGACTTCCAATTGTATAGCTATTTCCCAAAATAAAGTACTTAAAAATTTTCCTATATTACCCAGCCCAGTTATGTAGTGGTTATAAGTCATTATGAAGTCAGATATTAACCTACTGTTAACAGACTGCGTATAAGTAGACAGTAAGTTTGGAATTAGATTTAAAAAAAAAAAAAAGACTCAAAGCAGTTATTCTTAAAACTGGTATTTCCCCCAAAGTATAATAACTGCCCATAAATGTTGCTGGGGAATCCAGGAGTAATTGCAAAAAAACCAAAAATGCTTCATGTCCATATATTGACTGCAATATCATATCCTAGGACTTCCTGAGCATTTTTCATACAGTTTCCTGTTGAGTAGTTTTATAAAGGAAGAAACTGTCAATCATTAGCTTATGTACTGTTCTGGTATTATTAATATTTGTCTGTGCTTCATTGTACTTAATCCATTGTTCTACCTCTCTTAAGATTAAACCTGGTACTAAGGGCAAATACTTAACCAAGGAAAAGACCTATACCCCACCCCCATGGGATTTTAAATCTCGCATTATGCAATCTGATATATACAGACACACATTCATACACAGAAGGAAAACTTCTATATGTAATGAAAGAAATGTTTCACTTCACTTTCTAAGAGGTGGCATTATAGTAGCAGGCAACATATTGTACTTTGTACACAATTGATAGAATATATCTGTGTGAGCCTGGTTTCTCTATTAATGTGTCCAAGTGTCAAAACAATTTAATCATAGGAGAAAGTATATAATTATATATGGATAAAGTGATTGTCTAGTGACAGCAATCCTAATAACTCCTTTTTATTTTGTTTTCTTGCTGTCCTGGGACTTGAACCTAGGTCCTCATACTAGACAAGCCCTATGCCACTGAGCTACATATATCCCCAGACCTTCCTGATAACTATAAATTCTTAATCTATTTTTTAATGCATAAAATTGATGTGTATGTTAATGTCTATGTTGTTTAATCTCTAACCAGTATAGAAATTGTAAAGTTTCCTCTTCACAGATGAGTTTAAATTTTAGATTAGGTGTGCATAGCAATGTGTTAAAATGCTGTGCTTGACTACATACTATTGAGCAGTAGGATGGCCTGTTAACCTCCACAATATACATTTTATTTTTATTCCCTAGACTTGCACATGAAGTGCATATGTTCATATTTACCCAGTTTGGAGATGGGTAAGATATAACCAACATAGCTCCATCTCCATGGCCATCTTTTATTTCATGCAACTTTTATTTTTTCCTGTCCCCACCGAAAAAATCATTTCTAATAAAAACAACTGTCTTATTTCACCCCATGCATTTAATGGTATAAAATCTCCTACATAAAGATAGGTACAGCCCTTTGGATTATTTATCTAGTAACGTACCTAGTAAATTAACAGTGTATAAATCCATTACGTTCTTTTTACTTTCCATCATAGAAACTAAATTTTGCCTTTATTTTATTACTGCTTGTCTGCCTTTGGTTTCATTTAGGAAACCCTACATGTTTCCTAATCCTCAGCTGATTGCCTCTCAGTGACCCATGTTCAGTCATCCTTTTCTCAAGAATACTGACCTGCATTCTTGATATATCCCACCCCAACTCACCCCCACTTCCAGTTCCCATCTTGTAGACACTGTCAAGTAATAAAATGCATGCACCTCACTAACAGAGAATACTTTCCTGTGTCTAAAGTTCTTCTTCACCTAGAAATTACCTTTGCTGTTATTAGTAAGATCCCTTCTCACAGTTTTGGAGCATAAAACTAGGTGAGTTGGATGCATATCTCAAAATTGTCTTTTATCCCTCACTTCTCAGTTAATGTACTACATTGAATTGTACACTATTCCTGCTCAGTCCTGTATATTGTATATCTTGAAGCAGGAAGAATGTTATTTGAAACAAACAGTGTGAACTGTTTTATTCCCTAAAAAAACTCTTTGATCTCCAAGGTTGAATTAACAATGATCCTTGGATTTGATAATAGCTGATCCTAATTAATAAAAGTTACAGATAATTCATTTCAGTTCTGCCAAGTCATATAATTACATTCCTTAATTATTCCTCAAAATTCCTTAAAACCTAACCAGATAGCAAAGTTCTTTATAAAAACAACAACAAAAACAACAAAAACACTACAATTTTATCCTTGGCTACGTGTGCCTTTTTGTTATCAAGTAAAGCTTATGTTAAATTTTTAAATTTGAGTGCATTTGTGGTTCTAAATATCATGCCAGAACAGTTTGTTTTCCACTCATTGAGATACAAAAAAAAGTAAACCAAGCTATTTACTAAGCTTGGTTAATACAGTTCTCAAATACATAGTTTTAAAGATAGAACATTATCCTGATTTTCAAGTAAGGCATAGTGGGAAAGGAAGAGGCTTTGGAGTCAGGCATCTTTATTTTAAATGCTGGCTCTATCAACATAGAACTTGGAAAAGCCGTGTAATCTTGCCACCTCAGCTTTACTTCCCTTTCTATAAAAGGAGGAGTGCTATTTACCATGTATAGATAGTCATAGAAATTGAATGAATTAATATATGTAAACCTAGCTAATAGGTAATTCATAGTGGTGGCTATTACTATTTATCATAAGACAAACATAATTTCCAAGTTCAGTTTTGATTATTTTGAAGTTCTGTGTTATTACCATGCAGCTGTTAAACAATTGTATCCTTGATATGCTTGCATGTCATTGGTGGATGAGAAATTCTAATATGTGAAAGGTGTTTGGGGGCTCGTCAGGATGAGAGGTGTAATAAATATAAGATGCCATTGTTTTTGCCTGTACTTTCTTCAGGGTATCCTGTCTTGGTAGTGAATGGAAGAGGGCCTGGTCCCTGGGGCAGTGCAGAAGGCACTTTCATCATCTCACTCACTGCAAATGTCATGTGAGGTTTCATGGAAGTATTAAGAGATCCAATTAAGAAGAATAGTTCTGAGTCTAAACCAGCCCAGAGTGGCTTCTCTAGGGGAAACTCCCCGTTCTGCTGGTACGTTTGTGTTTGTCATTAGGGACACCTTGTATCCCAGGTGCCTGCCTTGAGACATCTACCTGTACTGGCTTCATTTTACACACAAATCCACATTCAGTAACACTCCTATTATGTCTAGGCTTAGTTATGTTAAACAGACTGTTTCACTACGTTCTTAGTCTAGTAGCTAGTTGTTATGGAAAGAGAAGGGGTTAGAATGGGAAGTGAATTGTTAGTTTAAGGGAAGAGCAGGTGTTATGCTATCATGCGTTGCTTTTCGCCTTTGTGCAGCCCTGAATCTGTGGAGGCTAGTCCAGCAGTTAATGAGAAGAGCGTGTATTCCACTCATAATTATGGGACCACTCAGAGGCATGGGTGTCGAGGACTGCCTTATGCTGTGAGTATGCACTTGTTTCTCTCCAGAGCAGTGATCTTCCTGGAGTATAATCCATTCTTATACATTGTGACTTTCTTGAAATGTTTATGCAGCATGACGAAGTTGCCCCTTTTGCACTTCCCTGCCTCCAGCGGACGTCTAGCCCTGCATCATTGTTCTTGTTTTTATGTCCCAGTTGACCTTGGCATTTTGTTTTATCACTTTCCTGGTTGAAGCCAAAAAACAAAGGGTACTACTTTCTTCTTTCTTTCCATATGTACCATACTTTAGGGGAGAGAGGGGCCAGTGTTTGGACACTGTTGATTTAAAAAATCTTATTTTCAGGATCATAATTACGGAGCCCCTCCTCCTCCGACACCTCCTGCTTCTCCCCCTGTCCAGACGATCATCCCTCGTTCTGACCTGAATGGCCTGCCGTCGCCCGTAGAGGAACGCTGTGGAGACAGCCCGAACTCTGAAGGAGAGACTGTTCCTACCTGGTGTCCTTGTGGTCTTTCTCAGGATGGCTTCCTTCTCAACTGTGACAAGTGCAGGTAAGATCCTGTTCCGTCTAAATTCAAACCTGGGTTGCTGGGATTA
The DNA here is from genome assembly GCA_009823505.1 of Rhizomys pruinosus. Lineage (NCBI taxonomy): Eukaryota > Metazoa > Chordata > Mammalia > Rodentia > Spalacidae > Rhizomys > Rhizomys pruinosus. The sequence continues at coordinate 64,048 of VZQC01013272.1, read as the reverse complement.
GGGTTTCTTATCAGTAGGGAAAAGCTCAAAGTATTCTTTCTTGTGTTTGTTAATGTAGATGATTCCTTAGTGCTCCTTGGCTCGAATTCTCTGCACTAGGTGAGAATTGCTGACAACAAGGAATGAGAGATTGATGTTAAAGCTATTGAATTTGATATGAAATTTAATGTCCTGGAAACATTTGGTAGGTGGGAGGGAGGGGGTAGTGTACGCAGAGACACTCCTTCCATGTATGCTGTGATGTGCTACAAGATGTTGGAAGGACTACTTTAAGTTTATTTTCCCTCTTTAGGGGAATGAGCAGGGGGAAGGTTATTAGACTTCATCGGCGGAAGCAGGACAACATATCAGGTGAGCAGAAGATGGTACAAGCCCACATTTTGACATGTAAATACTTTGTGATTTAAATATTCTCCATTCTGAATTCCTATAGTCTATAGCTGTTTTCACATAAAGAAAGACGTCCTCTCAGAACCAGTGTGTGGTTCTATCTGGAAACATTGTTGTCTTATAATAGTCAAGTTATTCTTTGCATGCACCAAAAATAAATAAGTTTATAATTCCCTTTTCATTAAGTTATCCGGTTGTAGTTTAAGACAGTAGAGCTTGGGGACTACCTGAAAGGCAAAATAGATGGAATATAGATTATATCTTTTTTTTTTTTTTTTTTAGATTATATCTTATATGAGTAAAGCCAGTGACAAAAAAGCTTTCATAAGAGATGTGAATATATGTTGGGGCTGGAGAGATGGCCTAGCGGTTAAGAGCGCCAACTGCTCTTGCAGAGGACCCAGGTTCGATTCCCAGCACCCACATGGCGGCTGAGAACCGTCTTTAACTCCAGTTCCAGGGGAATCTGACCCCTTCTTCTGACCTTCACAGCATTGCATGACACGGGTGCACAGACCTACATGCAGACAGTACACTCATACACATAAAAAATAAATAAAAGAAATGTGAATATATGTTGATTTACAGATGATAGAGTGATTAGTAGAAGTAATGACTTACCAGATGTGGGCTCATCTAACAGAATACACTGATAGCATCTGAACTGTGAAAACACCTTCCCCCCCCCCCCCCCCAGGTGGGGATAGCAGTGCAACAGAAAGCTGGGATGAGGAGCTTTCTCCTTCTACTGTGTTGTACACAGCAACACAGCACACACCTACAAGCATCACCTTAACTGTTAGAAGAACCAAACCCAAGAAGCGGAAAAAGAGTCCAGAAAAGGGTCGTACAGCACCAAAGACGAAGAAAATCAAGGTATGGGTGTTTAAAATGCCTTAAATAGAAGTATGTCTGAAATGGCTAAAAAATTCCTTTTAGAAATTTGATCCAAATGTTTACCCACTTTTTCTCTACTTAGAAAAATCAGCTAATCTATGTTATACACATATATACTAAACTCTCTTCTGACCCACCTTACCATCACTACTGGTTCAGTTTCTTCTCTAAATCCCATCCCAGGAATGAAATTCCAGCCTTACCTGGCACAAACCTGTATGTGTTGCAGCCTCAAGTCCAAGCCTCCACTGTCTTTATAAAATCTCCCTATTTCTCAGCCCTAAAGCAGTCTGAAATTCTTGTCCTGGTTACATGGCCCTCCTCATGTCATTGGCTTGATGGTTTTTCCTTGTGTCTAAAGAAACAAAACAAAAAATTAGGAAACATCTCTTGAATGGTCTAGGCTTCCTTAGTGTGGTGGTCACTTTCATGAATTCTTAGCTAAAAGGTCTCCAGAAGAAACTTCTTTTGTTTTCTGTTCTTTCTTCCTGATCACAGCAACTTTGTTGCTCCTAGGTGACTTGCCCACCCCTTGTAAAGGGGATTGGTCTTCTTAATTTCAAAGCTGGTAAATCTGCAACTTACAGATTTTAATTACCTTTTGTCTTGGTGTCAGGGTGCATATAGGAGTTAAGTTATGCATGATCTTCCCTGTAAGTTATCTAGGTCCACCAAAGAAAGTATTGGAATTCATACCAGTATTCATGATGCCTTTGAACTTTCCCTATTCTTGGTAGTAGTTTGGGGTATCCCATTGTATTTGTTACACAGAGAAAATGGGACAGAATAGACTACCAGTTAGTGGCTTAGTTTTAGTCTCATAGATATAACTGTCATTCTTGGTACCAAGTTTTCTTTTGTTCTACTTGTTTTCCTCTTTGGGATAGGCATTTCGAGAGGGATCCCGGAAGTCCTTGCGGATGAAGGTAAGGGGTAATAATCTCCCTGATGCTGTGTTTTACTTCACTGTGATCTTGCATTTTGGTCAGCTTCTTTCTGACACTGATGGTCTAAGACTCTTGGAGTCTGCGTTTCATTAGTTTGTGGTTGTTGGTATTCAATTTTCATAGAGCTTTTCTCCAAAGTAGATTTTCTTGACTATTTTCTGAAATATTTTCCCTTTTTTATAATCATCCTTAATTTATTGGTTTTTTTGTTTATTTGTTTGTTTGTTTTATATTGTTGGGGGTGGGAAGAGTAAGTCGCATTTATTGTCAAACAAAATAGGAATGGTGTATTTTGTTCCTGTGATTAGACTCAGTGTCAGGAGTGAGGTTTTTCTGGTAATGAGAGGATCTCTTGTGAATCCACCCTGGCAACATCTGGGCTTTCAATCATCATTTGAAAGGATAACTTATTAGGACATTTGTATTACTGATAGAGATTAGTCTTAATTAGAATAGAACTGTTTTTCTTGGCATATCTGTTTGGTGGAGAATTACTCATGTAATGCTAGTATGTTTCTTTAGTTATTAACTAATAGCGCTTATGAGGTTGGAGAATAGAGAAGCTCTGCTTTTTAGATACTGCTTTTTATTTTTTCTTTTTAAGGTACTGGTTGATTAAAGACAGTTTTGACGGGGCTGGAGAGATGGCTCAGCGGTTAAGAGCACTGACTCCTCTTGCAGAGGACCTGGGTTCAGTTCTCAGCACCCACATGGTGGTTAATAACCACCTGTAACTCCAGTCCCGGATGATCGGATGGCCTCTTCTGACCTCTGCAGGCACTGCACGACAGGAGTGTACTTACACAGATGCAGGCAATATACTCACATTCATAAAATAAAAATAATAAATACAATAAAAAAAAAGTTTAAAAAAAAAAGACAGTTTTGAGAAAGAGGATTTGGTTATACTGTCTAGTATCTGCTTTTACTCATGTGTATGTGTAGGACAGTATACCTCCAAAAACATTATGGCTTCCAAAGTTTTAGTTAGAATTTAAGTTGTAGGTTAGTTCTATAAGTAGTTATATCCCTAAATGTGCAAATGATATAAAAACATAATCATTCTAGTTGGCCATTATGTAGCATAAAGAATAACACTGAAGAAAGGATAGGACTGGAGAGACAGCCTAGCAGTTAAGAGTGCCGACTGCTCTTGCAGAGGACCCGGGTTTGATCCCCAGTACCCACAGGGCAGCTGAGAACTGTCTTTAACTCCAGTTCCAAGGGAATCTGACACCCTCTTCTGACCTCCACAGCATTGTACAACTTGCAGACCATACATTCATACACATAAAAAATAAATAAAATTTTTTAAAAAAAGGATAAATCTTACCAGGATTACTTTATATTTATTTGAGGCACCAGTATGATTGATGTAATCGGTAATTACAGGTGACATTTTATCTGAAATTTGAAGATGTGACCTTGTTTCTTCAGCGAGACCTATCTCCTGAAAGTGGACCAATTTTATTTTCTCCTTTCATTTTCATTTGCTAAGAAGGACCATTAAATAGAATTTGGGGGCTAACTAGAGACTAAAGCTTCTTTTTCTTAAGTTACCTAATTCCTGTAACTTTAGACTTTCAAAATGTTTGGAAAGCTATCATCTGATTTCAGAGAATTTCACATAAACTCTAGGTTTGCTTAGTTTCAAGAGGTTGACAGCGTCATAGGTGACATCTCAGTGGAAAATAAAATTGTGTCATCTCAGTGGAAAATAAAATTGTGTCTCAGTAGGAGCTGTAAGACTAGAACAAAATTAGCATTTGAACTTTTACTCTCAAACCAGGAGCTGTCCTGTCAATATTAACCCTGAACCAGTGTTTTGGGCCGGTGAGACAGCTCAGCAGGTAAAGACTCTAACTGCCAAGCCTGACAACTGAGCTTGATCCCTAGGACCCACATGGTAAAGGAGAGAATCAATGCCCAAAAGTTGTCCTCTAATCTCCATAAGAGTACATGGCATATATACACTGATATGCCTACATGCAACAAATGAATTAATTGTGAATTAATTAATTAGTGAATCACTGCTTCTTTACTTTTTTTTTTTTTTTTTTTTTGGTCAAATAATTCTGTATGACAGAAATAGCTAGCCTTTGCATTCTGTGATATTTAAGAGCATCCCTGGCATATAGACATGGATGCAATAAAACACATATGTACATATTGTAGCAATCAAAAATGTCTTGAGTATTATGAAATGTCTTCAAAAGCCTAACTGTCCCCAGTTGAGAACCAGTTCTCCAAACCTAATATAGTGAGGTCTCTATTTCCAAGAGATGATAATAAACACAGAGTCAGATTAGTGAATACCTAATACTCCAACAAAGGGTTCAAAATATAGTAAGTATGTTTAACAAGTTGTAAGTTTAATGATTGATAATGTCTAATGCTTGAGATTATTATTTAGGGTCCCCATAATGCCCAATCTTAGGGAACACCTTTTACTTGCAGGATTTGTGCTATTCTGTTACTCAGCTACCATTGACAACAACAAACAGGAAATGTTCACAATGTGTTGGTTATAAGTGTTTCTTGGATTCCTTTGTTTATTGTTCTGTCTTTTGGCCTCAGTGAAAAGTGTAAAAACCATGGTGTTAACTTTTTTGTGTGTGTTTTTCTGTTCCTTGGAGAAGGTAGTAGACAAGAGTCAGGAGTGATGAAAAAGAGTTTGAAAGCAAGTGGTTATTCCAGTGGATATTAGGGTTTTCTGTACCATTCATGGAAAATATATTTAATTTTGTTGAGCCTGCTTTTCCAAGTTTGCATGAGTTTTCAGGTAGCTTTGGTTGCGCTAATGTTTATTCCATCTAATCATCAGCCTATCACCCACTGTCAGTGTGTTTGTTTTTTTGATGGCGCTGCTAGTCATAAAACACCATGGAGAACATGTGTCAAACTTAAGCTGAGTCTCTGTAGCTCAAGCACATATACACACATAACATTGTGCCTGATGCTATTGTTTAGATACAATAACCTTTTTTCAGTGCTTTCATCCTAGAGAGTTGTAGAAAGCTTCTACATACCTTTTAGACATTTTCTCTATTCCTTCCAACTATTCTCCTCTTGTTTCACCTCTTCAGATTACTTAGAATGACTATATCTACATTGTTCAGGTGCAAAAAAATATACATTTATAACAGATGAACTAATATTATATAATGAAAATAATAGGTCACCCAAGAGCAAAATCATTCTCCTGGAGAATAATAAAAAGAAAACCATTTGTATTGCCTACTAACACAGATGAACATTACTCCATTTTCTTCTTGTATTTTTGAGACAGTTTCCCTGCAGCCCCAGCCAGCTTGGAACTCACTTAGACCAGGTGGCTGGCCTTGAACTCACAGAGATCCACTTGCCTCTGCCTCCCAAGTGCTGGGATTAAAGTTGTGCACCAGCTGGGCGTGGTGGCGCTCGCCTTTAATCCCAGCACTTGGAAAGTAGAGGTGGGTGGATCTCTGTGAGTTCAAGGCCAGCCTGGTCTACAGAAGCGAGCTCCAGGACAGCTGGTACTAAAAGGGAGACCCTGCCTCAAAAATACAAAAAAGGGGTGGGGGGAGGTGTGCACCACTACGCCTGGCTCCATTTTCAAATTTTAAGGACTATGATAATTTAAGTGTCCGTGTGTTAATGAAAATTTTCCTAGAAACTTGAAAATTAATTTTTTCATAGGAACAAATTATATTCTTTTTTTACTTAAAAATGGTCATTTAATCAGTGATGGGTATAATTATAGACTTAGATTTCTCGATTTGTAAGTAGGCAAACTGAGTTCCCTACAAGAAGAAACTTTCCACAACTTCACAGTTCATTGATAATAGAAGCTAGATCCCTTGATTCTTTTTTTTTTTTTTTTGGTCTTTTTGAGACAGGGTCTCTCTGTAGTCCCAGCTGTCCTGGAACTCACTCTGTAGACCAGGCTGGCCTTGAACTCACAAAGATCCGCCTGCCTCTGCCTCCCAAGTGCTAGGATTAAAGGCGTGCGCCACCACGCCTGGCTAGATCCCTTGATTCTATTACTCTTATGCTACACCAACTGCCATATGAAAACAGCAGGTCCCCCATATTTTTGAATGGACTTTTTACTAATTCCATCAACCTTTTTTCTCTACAGAATTCTCCCTCTGAAGCACAGAATTTAGATGAAAATACCACTGAGGGCTGGGAAAATCGGATAAGACTATGGACTGATCAGTATGAAGAAGCTTTCACTAATCAGTACAGTGCAGATGTACAGAATGCCCTTGAACAGCATCTACATTCTAGCAAGGAATTTGTGGGCAAACCTGCTATTTTAGACACTATCAATAAGACTGAACTGGCCTGTAATAATACAGTAATTGGTTCCCAAATGCAGGTAAGAATCAAACAAAGCATTAAGGGCACTAAGAAATTGAGTTTTTTTTTAGGACCTAGAAGAGAGAGTATGGGTTGCAGTTATTTCTTGCCAATGTATAAGACCTTTGGAATAACAAATAGCTAAGTTCTGACCGTCTTTAACCAAAATCAGGATATAGTAACTAGAAGCTATCTAGATACTTTTTTTTTTTTTTTTGTCTTTTTGAGACAGGGTCTCCCTGTAGCCCCAGCTGACCTGGAACTCACTCTGTAGACCAGGCTGGCCTTGAACTCACAAAGATCCGCCTGCCTCTGCCTCGCAAGTGCTAGGATTAAAGGCGTGTGCCACCACGCCCGGCTTAGATACATAATTTTAGAAATATCTTTAGTAATAAAAATAGATGAATAGAAATGGAAATTTTTATACAGCCTAGGTAAGAATTCTGAAAGATTTATTAAAAAGTAATTTCATTCTTAAGTAGAAAGCTAAAATCTTAAGTGATGTTTTTCTTTTTAATACTGCCTTTTCTGGGGTGGTAGTTTCACTGGATAGAGCATCTTTCCTAGAAAAATTTAGCTTATATGACAGTGAAAACTGTCCGATCTCCTAGCTAAAAAACGTTCAGATAATTTCTGAAAACATTGGTGCATTTTCAACAGTTATGAAATACTTTAAATGGTCTCTACACTACTTGAATATTAACACTCTGGTTTTATTTAGTTACAGCTGGGAAGAGTCACTCGTGTTCAAAAGCACCGAAAAATCCTGAGGGCTGCACGAGATTTAGCTTTGGACACTCTTATAATAGAATATCGTGGGAAAGTCATGTTACGACAACAGTTTGAGGTCAATGGACATTTCTTCAAGAAGTAAGAACATCATTCATTGAACATGGAGGGCTTGGATGTTTCTGACCAGTCAATATTGCTATGAAAATCATCCTAGTTGATGGGCTGCTTCTCAGAGAAGGTTAACTTAACAGTTCAGATATTCTCGTGTCTGACTACTGTTCATAGAAAGGGGCAAATAAATCTGCAAGCTGTTTAGTGTATAAAATGATTGCTTTCCAAGCCCAGCATTCCTAGCTTTGTGCTTACTCTTTAATCAAATGGAGAAAAACGTGATGTTTTCCAAGTTTAGGCATTATAAGTGACTGCTGCTTCTTTTGTCACCATATGCATCATATTTGTAGTCATGGGGTGGCCTTTTCTTTATGTGAGAATTACAGGAATTTTAATTATATCCCTAGACCATATCCCTTTGTGCTCTTCTACTCAAAATTCAATGGTGTAGAGATGTGTGTGGATGCTCGTACTTTTGGTAACGATGCTCGATTCATCAGAAGATCATGTACACCAAATGCAGAGGTAAGATATCCTTAGCAACTTCCCTTTCAGTGGAACCACCAAAGGATGAGTTTACTGAAGAAACAATCTGAAAACATCAACCAGATAAAGGTCTGTAGATATTAGTTGTAATTTTTTTTTAATTGTAGGAGATGAAAAATGAAAGTGTGGTATCTTATATGGAATTGTGATAGGAACAAGGAAGAAATTTTTAGAAAAGACAGAAATGAGAAAGCAATTTAGTATTTTCTAAGAAGTAAGAATAAGACTGACTAAGAAGTAAATGCATTCAAGTTAAAGAATTCGCCCTATGGGTAAGAATTGCCCAACCGGGCTGGAGAGATGGCCTAGCGGTTAAGAGCGCTGACTGCTCTTGCAGAGGACCCGGGTTCGATCCCCAGCACCCACATGGTTGCTGAGAACCGTCCGTAACTCCAATTCCAGGAGAACTCCAGTTCCAGGGGAATCTGACACCCTCTTCTGACCTCCATGGCATTACACGACACAGGTGCACAAACCTACATGCAGACAGTACATTCATACATATAAAATAAATAAATAAAACTTAAAAAAAAAAAGAATTGCCTAACCAAGCCAATTTGGCTTCACTTTTACAGATTTTAAGACACAGTGTTGTAAGGAAGATTCTGGGCATTTCTATTATTTATTAGTAGGTACAATCATATCAATTGCAGTAAGATTCACAGCTTTATTTGCAAGCTAAAGATTTTTAATTCTGGGGGCTGGAGAGATAGCCTAGCAGTTAAGAGCACCGACTGCTCTTGCAGAGGACCCAAGTTCGATCCTCAGCACCCACATGGCAGCTGTAACTCCAATTCCAGGAAAACTCCAGGTCCAGGGGAATCTGATACCCTCTTCTGACCTCCGCGGCATTGCACGACACGGGTGCACAAACCTACATGCAGACAGTACATTCATACACATACAAAAATAAATAAAAATTAAAAAGAATATTTAAAAAAAATTTTTTTAAGATTTTTATTTCTGTAGAAGAGCACAGATATCCGTAAGATTAAAAAGCAGTGATTTTACTCTGATTTCTAACATCTTCAGGTTTCTCTGAAGAAGTCATACATTATTGGGTCCTTACTGTATTAAATTTTCAAGTGAAATGATAATGCTGTTAAATAGCAGATTACTAAAAAATCATTAGAAATTGGGGCTGAAGAGATGGCTCAGTAGTAAAGAGCACCTCTGCTCTTGCAGAGGACCAGGTTTGATTTCTAGTACCCTTATGGTGGCTAACAACCATTTATTCCTCCAGTTCCAGGGGATCCGACACCCTCTTCGGGCATTGCACTACATGGGTGCAATTAGATGCAAGCAGTACACTCATACACATAAAATAAAAATAAGGAAATATTTTTAAAATGGTTAGAAATTATTGAGTCTGACTTTTTTGATTTATGGAAGACTTAAGTCCTAATGTCAAACCTAACCATAAACCTGATTCACACAGGTGAGACACATGATTGCAGATGGGATGATTCACTTATGTATCTATGCTGTATCTGCAATTACCAAGGATGCTGAAGTCACCATTGCATTCGATTATGAATATAGTAACTGGTAAGATCTCAGAAACCTTTACTAGCATGAATGACCTTTTCTTATACATTAAGCTTTTTCAGGAGAGGGGTAGAGTTTTAAGACAGGGTCTCTGTGTAGATCAGATTGGCTACCATCTCCCAGATAATCTACCTGCCTCTGCCAGCCAGTGCCTGCTGAATGCTGGGATTAAACATGTATCACCACACCTGGCCCATCTTAAGCTTTTTAACTCTTTAAAGTCTGCTTTCAGAGCTTGCCTCCCTCCCCCTTTTTGCAGAGTCTCAAGTAATATGTTTTCTGCCTAAAAAAAATCATAAAGCATTTTAAGAGACATTTAGTACTTTTACAGTGCTCACAAGTATCCTAACAAAGGTTATGTGGGTTATGGGTTGTTAGCAAGAATAGCAAAGACAGGTGTTCATGCAGTGTTCCTGGAAACTTCAGTGGCATATATACAGTACCTGGACCAAAGCTCCACAGAAGAATAATAATTGTAAAGATTGATTTATGCCATGCAAACCATGTAATCTCCATGCATATGACAAACAGATGTAACTTACACATGATTATTCAATAGCTTTCAAAAAGTGGATGCTTTCTTTGGTGTTTGGGCAAATTTGTTTATATGCCAAAGTCTTATCACAAGTATAAGGAAAAAGGGTATTAATAGTGAGCTGATAATGTAGCTGACCAGTAGAGCACTAGCCAAAAAGAAAGGAATATTGAGTAAAAGGAAGGATCCAGTGATGGTGCCCACTTCAGACTCAGTCACTGGTATACTGCCTACTAAATAGAAGAAAAACAGTAGGAAGAATTGAAATTTGGCAGAGGCTTGCTTTACTTTCCACGTAATTATACATCAGCTTAGAGATCGAGGCAAACAGAGAAATAATATTGAAGGATCCATAGAGACTAATGTCTTTGAATAATACCAGAGGAAATAAATACACTAGTGATTCAATAAAATGAGTGAATAATACACCATAGTATTGTTTTCAAGAGTACTGAGACTAGGGGGCTGGAGAGATGGCCTAGCGGTTGAGAGCACCGACTGCTCTTACAGAGGACCCGGGTTCTATCCCCAGCACCCACATGGCAGCTGAGAACCGTCTGTAACTCCAATTCCAGGAGAACTCCAGTTCCAGGGCAATTTGAGACCCTCTTCTGACCTCTGTAGCATTGCACAACACGGGTGCACAGACCTGCATGCAGATAGTATATTCATACGCATACAAAAATAAATAAAATTTAAAAAAAAAAGAGTACTGAGACTCTTGATTGTTTCTTTGGTACAGTAATTATAAAGTGGACTGTGCTTGTCACAAGGGAAACCGGAATTGCCCTATACAGAAAAGAAATCCCAATGCTGCAGAATTGCCACTCCCACCACCTCCTAGTTTTCCTATCATTGGAGCAGAGACCAGACGTAGAAAAGCACGGCGGAAAGAGCTTGAGATGGAACAGCAGAATGAGGCGCCAGAGGAGAATAAAGAAGCTCCAGAAAAAGTAACCGTGTCCAGTGACCATGAGGTAATCCCCCTGCTGTAGTCAGGATGGTATGAGCTCAGTCCTTCCAAATGAAGTAGATTTCAGGTTGCCATGTGTTTGGTTATTTTGTTTTGTTTTGTTTTTGTCTTTTTGAGACAGGGTCTCTCTGCAGCCCCAGCTGCCCTGGAACTTACTCTGTAGACCAGGCTGGCCTTGAACTCAGAGATCCGCCTGCCTCTGCCTCCTGAGTGCTGGGAATAAAGGCATGCACCACCATGCTTGGCCCCCATATATTGTTTTAGAGAAACTATACTGATATTTAGTGCTCTTTACAGCAAATAGAAGTCTCCATTTTTGCATTTTCTTTGCATATCCTTTCAGGGCCAGATATGGTGGTACCTTCCTTTGATTCCTGCGCTCAGAAGGCAAAGGTGGAATTCAAGGCCACTGTGGTCTACCCAGGCCAGTCAGGGCTACATAATGAGACCTTGTCTTTTTTTTTTTTAAGAATATCTTTACAACCAGTAGTAGTGTTATTACACCCATAATCCCAGCATTTGTGAGGGCGAACTGAGGCAGGATGTTCATTAATTTGAGGCCTGCCTGGTCTGCATAACAAGACACTGTCTCCAGAAACTTACAAACAAGAGTAGACTGTCATTTGAGTCATAGACTACTTGCCTAGCATGTACAATGGCCTGGTTTCAATTCTTAGTGCATACACACAAAGGGGGGTGGGATAGGAATGAAAATTCTTCCAGTTACTCTCCAGGTTTATGTTTAGAGAACAGAGGTTATCATCTGTGTTTACCATATGGTCTTTCAGGAATAACACTTTAGGGGCTGGAGAGATGGCCTAGCAGTTAAGAGCCTGACCGCTCTTGCAGAGGACCCGGGTTTGATCCCCAGCACCCACATGGCGGCTGAGAACCGTCTGTAACTCCAATTCCAGGAGAACTTCAGTTCCAGGGGAATCCGACACCCTCTTCTGACCTCCGCGGCATTGCACGACATGGGTGCACAAACCTACATGCAGACAGTACATTCATGCACATAGAAAATAAATAAAATTTAAAAAATAAAAATAAAAAAAATTTAAAAAAAAAAAGGAATAACACTTTAAAGCACTGGAAATTGTTTTTAGAGTATTGTATGCTATCAGAATAAAGCAGGTTGATTTTACTTTGAGCTTAAGAGAGCATTCTAACAGTGCTTCTGTTTTAAAGGAAGTAGACAATCCAGAAGAAAAAACAGAAGAAAAAGAAGAGGCTATAGATGACCAGGAGAACCCAGTTCATAGCAGGAGGGTAGGTACCATCCAACAGATGTTTTGCTCTTTCCAAGGCTTGCTACTTATAGCATGTTTTCTCTTCTTCTAACTTTGTATCATTTATTTCATCTGTAGGTTATAGTTGACTTTTCTCATAAAGTAGATTTTGTTACAATTTTTATTTCTTTTTCGTCATACAAGCAAGCACACGGTAGTGTATGGTACTTATCTAGTGGTAGCTGTAAGCTCTTTTCCTTCTTTTTTTTTTTTTGTCCTTTTGAGACAAGGTCTCCCTGTAGCCCCAGCTGGCCTGGAACAAACTCTGCTCACTCTGTAGACCAGGCTGGCCTTGAACTCAGAGAGATCCACCTGCCCCCGCCTCCACCTCCTAAGTGCTAGGATTAAAGGCATGCACCACGCCCAGCTACTCTTTTCCTTCTGATTAGTCCAATTTCCCTAAAACTGGCTGATGAAGAACAAAATGTGTCAGACTTAAAAGTTTCCTTGGTTTATATTGACTTTTAACATTTTAATAAGAGGTGATGTAGCTCAGTTGGCAAAGGATTTGCCTAGCATGCCTAATAATAAACATTATTGGGTGACAAGTAGAGGACTAATTTTGTGTTAGCTTTCCATCTCTGTATCAAAATGCCTAAGAAAAGCAACTTAAAGGGGCAAAGTATACTTTAGCTACAACATCACAGGTTTTAGTCTATGGTCTGCTGGCTTCATTGCTTTTGGGTGGTAGCAAGCAAAAATTTGTAGCAGGAATGCATTGCAAAGAAAAAACTGCCTATCTCATGGATGTCAGAAAGCAGAGAAGAGAGTAAAGGGGCCCAAGACAGAATACACCATTCTAAGGCACCATAGTGGCTTATTTCCCCCAAGTGGCCCCATTTCCTAGGGTTTTCACAATAGTACTCACTGAGATCCACACCTTTACCATTAAAAGATAACTCACTTTTTTTTTATGTGTATGAGTGTACTGTCTGCATGTGGGTAGGTGCACCCGTGTCATGCAATGCAGAGGTCAGAAGAGAGTGTCAGATTCCCCTGGAACTAGAGTTAAAGACAGTTCTTAGCCACCATGTGGGTGCTGGGAATCGAGCCCAGGTGCTCTGCAAGAGCAGTCAGCGCTCTGAACCGCTGAACCATCTCTCCAGCCCCACTCACCTTTTTTTTTTTTTTAGTTTAGTTTTGCATTTGCTTTCTTTCACAACTTCTTTCCAATATTTAAATGAAGTTTTAATTTTTTCTTATGCTTCAAAGATGTATCATCTTACTAATAGTTAAAATGAGTTTCTATAGATTTTTGTTGGTGTTACTTATAAAATAGTTCCACTGTGCTTCTTAAAGCTTCCTTCTAAATTAATGCTATTTTTCTTCTAGACTCGAGAAGATCGGAAAGTGGAAGCCATCATGCATGCTTTTGAAAACCTAGAGAAAAGAAAGAAAAGGCGGGATCAGCCCTTAGAACAGAGCAACTCAGATGTAGAAATTACTACCAACACCTCAGACACACCAGTTGAAGACACAAAAAATGAAGCCCCTGAGTCTGAAGTTAACAACCCTGCTTCAAATATTACCATCCCTAGCACCCCACAGAATATTGGCGTGAATACTCGGAGGTCTTCCCAAGCTGGGGTAAGAGAGAAAAGGTTTAGACAATCCTTTACATAGTAATATCGATTGTAAGTAAAGCTATTTTGATTTCTGGGATTCAGGGAAATAATAGGTAAAGTAGAATGGCCTCTGTACCTTCATATTATCCCCTTGCTAGGATTAAAGGTGTGTGCCACATGCCTAGCTATAATATTTCATTTATTTTATGTGTATTGCCTATATGTATGTTAGTGTACCTGTGTCATGCAGTGCCTATGAGGTCAGAAGAGGTGGTCAGATTCCCCTGTACCTGGAGTTATGGATGGTTGTTAGCCACTGTGTGGTCCTGGGGATTGAACCCAGGTCCTCTGCAAGAACAGCTAGTGCTTTTAACTGCTAAGCCATGTCTCCTCTTTAGATGGATAGGAAACTAAGTAAGAAATGGGTAAAAAAATTTCTCATGTCAAGTAAGGAGTGGCACATATAATCCCAGTACTTGAAAAATGGAGGCAAGAAGATTGTAAATTAGAGGCCAGCATGAGTTACTAGTGAGAATCCTGTATTTTTTTTTTTTTTTTTGTATGTGTATGAATGTACTGTCTGCATGTAGGTTTGTGCACCTGTGTCGTGCAATGCCGTGGATGTCAGAAGAGGGTCTCGGATTCCCCTGGAACTGAAGTTCTCCTGGAATTGGAGTTAGAGGGTTCTTAGCCGCCATGTGGGTGCTGGGGATTGAACCCGGGTCCTCTGCAAGAGCAGTCGGTGCTCTTAACTGCTAGGCCATCTCTCCAGCCCCCGAGAATCCTGTATTTAAAAAAAAAAAAAAAAAGAAAGAAAAGAAATTTTTTGGTAAACGCTTGGCCCTGATATTGTTACAGGATATTGCTGCAGAAAAACCAATTCCCAAACCACCTCCAGCAAAGCCTTCTAGACCCCGACCGAAGAGTCGAATTTCTCGTTACCGAACCAGTTCAGCCCAAAGACTAAAGCGCCAGAAGCAGGCCAATGCACAGCAGGCAGAGCTGTCACAAGCTGCCTTGGAAGAGGGAGGAAGTAACAGCTCAGTAACTCCTACTGAACCTGGAAAACCTGGAAGCGTGGACAGTTCGGGAGAAAATAGACAGTTAACAGGGTCTGACCCAACTGTGGTATCAATTACTGGATCCCATATCAACCGTGCTGCATCTAAATACCCCAAAACCAAAAAGGTAAGGGACAAATGTAAGGTGTCTTAGTAAAACAAAAGGTCAGTCTTCAGGAAAAAAAAAATTTAATCTCATTATTAAAGTTATACATGCAGCATTTCAATGCTGAAAGGCAAAACCATCTACTTTTTGTTCCCTTATTTTTAGACAGAGCTTTAACCACTGATTGATATCTGAAATTATTCCTGTTTTAACAAGCATGGAGAGGGTAAAGGAACTTTCAAACTCTGGGTGCTCAGTTTATCCTCCATGTAGTTGCTGCATCCATTCTCATTTCTGATGAGGTTTGTCTTTGTGGATCCCACCACTGCCTCTGACTGTTAGATCTGCAGCACTGACTAATGATTTTTTTTTCTTTTTTTTTTTTTTTTACCTTAGTATCTAGTTACAGAATGGTTGAATGACAAGGCAGAGAAACAAGATTGTCCTGTTGAGTGTCCTTTACGTATCACCACAGACCCAACTGTATTGGCAACAACCCTGAATATGCTACCGGGTCTTATTCATTCCCCATTAATTTGTACCACCCCAAAACACTACATTCGCTTTGGCTCACCTTTTATGCCTGAGAGGCGTCGAAGGCCCCTTCTGCCTGATGGCACATTCAGTTCCTGTAAAAAGGTATGTCTTTCTTTCTTTTGTGTTCTCTCTCCTCTCTCTCTTTCTGTGTGTGTAAGAGAGACAAAGGAGAAATTTTAGTATGGGATGTTTATAGTTAACATGCTCTCTAGAGAATATAACTACATTTAGTTTATAATGAGTTTGATGTCCATTATAAACATTAGTGCATTAGGAGCCACTTTGACCAAGATAAAATATGTATCGCATTCTTGGTGCTCAGATTTGTGAGTATTCAGTGTTCTTTTACCAAAAGCCTTTGAAGTTATAAATGAGAGATAAGCCAGTTAATGACTAGGTAGGAAGGGGATGTGTTTTGTGTATGCTTTTGTGGTACTGGATTAGCATGGTCATTTGTGATTATTACATGATATTGGGCCCCAAATATTCTAGAACACTGTTCAACATTTAAAGGAGATTAAAGGAAACAGCATTTTATAGCTGACATGGTTCAAGGCTGGACTGCTTATTCCCTAGATAGAGTATATGAAACATACTGTAAAAGACTCTGCCTCTCTCTGACTCTGGTTATTATTTTTGGATCTAATAGCAGTGTTTGGTAGTGTTTGGGTACTTGGTTTGGGAAGTCACTTTCTTAATTCCCAGAGGTCCTACATATTTTCTAAGGTGTCTCTCAAGAAACGATCTCTGCTTCAAACCTCTCACGTTCTTTTGGTGTTTTCAGAAGTATAGGACACACTTTTCATTTGGTCTTTTAGGTAGAGTTCTTTTCCCTAGAGCTCCCTTTTCTCTTATCCTCAGATCTGGATTCAGGCTGCCTTCCTCAGTGCCTGCCATTGCCCTCCTCCACTGGCATCATGTACATGAGGATGCTTCATGTAGCTTATTTGATGTGATGAAGTCTCCAACTCCGGGCAGGTCTTCCATGACTCCTCCAGACTTACAGATTCTCTATTTCCTCAAAGAACAGAAATTATTTCTTGGGGGTTGGGAGCATGAAAGGTGAGCCAGAGTGGTATAGGATATGGAGGGGAGGAGGGCAGTAGGAGTCTGCGTAAAGGAACGGCAGTGCTACTGTAGCAGTATACACTACAGAAACTCTTCATCCCACAACTTACCTAAGTATGGGAATTACTTAGTTTATGTGGAAAGTAGAACAACTGAGAAATTTAATCACGAGATCATTACCAAAAGGGTTTTAAAACTATCTTTCAAAATAGAATAATAAGCCGGGCGTGGTGGCGCACACCTTTAATCCTAGCACTCGGGAGGCAGAGGCAGGCGGATCTTTGTGAGTTCAAGGCCAGCCTGGTCTACAGAGTGAGTTCCAGGACAGCCAGAGCTACAGGGAGACCCTGTCTCGAAAAGACCAAAAAAAAAAAAGAATAATAGAACATTTCTGAAAAGGTGTTTACTCAAGGAAAATTGCCTAGTTTTGAAGAATTGGGTCTCTGAGGAAATCTCCCTTTTCCAAGTTACTAGATTGGCTGGTTTTTCTTGGGTCTTTGAGATTATGTCAAAAATTGGTTTGTGTAAAAACAAACAAAAACATGATTGCCAGGCGTTGAAGTACACGCCTGTACTCAGGCAGCTGAGATGTGGATTGTTGCCGGCCTTGACTACATAACAAGACCCTATCTCAAAAAAACATAGTAAAATATGATTTACCAGTAAGTAGGAAAGAGGAGAGCTCCTAACTCCAGAATAGCAAAACTGAGGCTCCATCTCCCTACTGTGCTTACCACTGCTCAGTTCTTATTAAGACTAATAGCAAACAGGTGAGGTACTTCAGGGGCAAAGGTGCTTCCCATACAAGCTTGGCCTGACTTTGATCACCAGAACCCATATAAAAGTGTAAGTTGGGGTTGGAGAGAGAACTCAGCAGTTAAGAACACTGGCTGCTCTTGTAGAAGACCCAGGTTCATTTCCTAGTACCCACAAGGCAACTAACAACAACCATATGTAACTCCAGTTCCAGGGGATCCAACCTGGTCTTCTGACCTGCAGGCATTGCACAACACAAGTGCACATATATATATGAAGTCAGTACACTCGCACACACACAAAAAAATTAAATTTCTTTAAGTGGAAGTTATCCTCTGAGCTCCGTACACACTCCATTAAATGTGCACCCTAATTAAAGACTTTGTTTACTTTTGAGACAGGATCTCCCTGTAGCTTCAACTGTCCTGGAACTTACTATGTAGACCAGGCTGGCCTCAAACTAGAGATCCGCCTCCCAAGTGCCGGGATTAAAGGCGTGCACCATCACAACAGGTGTTTTTACTTTTAAAAGAGCAACAGCGGATTCTTAACTGCTTTTGTGAGGAATGTTGAAAATTAGAAAGGATCACACGTCTGAGGATATATACACAGTTAAGAGTTTATAGAGGAAGAGAGAGATTTTCTCCAGTGGTATAGACACTGGTAAGGTTCCATGCCCCTACAAGCAGCAACCCTAACTGAAGCTCACTGGTTACCAAACTTTAAGAAGACATGAAAGTGGAAGGCAACCTGGTTTAGAAAGTGAAAGTGGATTAATAAGAGGGAAATGAATAGCAGATGGTAATGGGAAGAGAATAAGCATGATCAGAATGCACTATGTACGTGTGTGAAAATGTCTTAATGAAACCCTTTGTTGGCGCCAACTGCTCTTGCAGAGGACCCGGGTTCGATTCCCAGCACCCACATAGTGGCTAAGAACCATCTTTAACTCCGGTTCCAGGGGAATCTGACACCCTCTTCTGACCTCTGCGGCATTGCACGACACGGGTGCACCAACCTACATGCAGACAGTCTATTCATACACATAAAAAATAATAAATAATATTAAAAAAAAGAAACCCGTTGTTATATATGACCATATAGCTAATATTTTTTAGAGAAAATTAGGATATTGTCTTTGAAACAGTCTATCAAGCCAAGTAATAAAATCTGATGTTTAAGAACAGTTGATGGTAATTTAAACAAAGATTAACGTAAATAATATAAACTAATTTAACGTGCCTTCTTGGCACTTCTGATTCTGGATTACAATCTTTCCCATCTTTTCCAACTAGCAGACACCCATGAAAACCAAAATGTGTTTAAAACTGTGATTTACGGCCTGGCGTGGTGGCTCATGCCTTTAATCCCAGCACTCAAAAAGACCAAAAAACAACAGCAACAACAACAACAAAAACCTGATATTCAGTAGGACCACTTTTTTTTTTTTTTTTTTTTTTTTTTTTTTTTTTTTTTTTTTTTTTTTTTTTTTTTTTTTTTTGAGATGGTCTTCCTGTAGCCCCAGCTGTCCTGGAACTCACACTGTAGACCAGGCTGGCCTTGAACTCATAAAGATCAGCCTGCCTCTGCCTCCTGAGTGCTAGGATTAAAGGTGTGCGACACCACACAGGGCTAGAACCACTTTTTGATCTTTTTTTTATTATTATTATTTTACTACTGTTTATGTATATGATATGCATATCTAGAGGTCAGAAGACAACTCTAGAGTGAGTTAGTTCTCTCCTCTCTTTATGTGAGTTCCAGGAATGGAACTCAAGTTATCAGGCTTTGACAGCAGGTGTTTTTATGCACTCAGCCTCTCACTGGCCCACTTTCAGTTCTTTTTATCTGGTTGTGATTTAGAATTTATACCTATAGCTCATCTTATGGTCCCTATTAGTAACAAGAGAGAAAGAAATTGCTCTTACCTGAAATCCACAGTCTCCCAAGTACATCTGATTATCCTCATTCTTAGCTGTCTCCTTTTTTTGTCAGGGCTGGGGATCCAGCCATGGGTCTTTGACATGCTAGGTGAGCACTTAACCGCCAAGCTATATCCCTAGCCCACATCCTTAGTCTTAATCCATACAGGCTCTGCTTTAACTTGTTACAAGTCAGGATTGCTCTTTAGAAAGAGACTGTGTTTACTGAATTACCATAGCAAGAGTATTAAATGTAAGACCCATAATAAAATTGGCTTTTAAAATTGTTTACATTATAGCTAGGGAGTTTTTTGCATAATATGCACAAAACCCCAGGGTTTGATTTGCAGCACTTCATAAACTGAGACTGGCATCACTCATTTACAATGCCATCATTGGAGGGTAGAAGCAGGAGAATCAGAAGTTCGAGACTAGCCTCATCAGACCTTGTCTTCCCCTTCTTTCCACCTAAAAGGAATTTAAATTTAGATTAGAATTAAGTTTAGATTACTGCTTTAATGTTTGTTCAGGAATAGTCCAGATTATATTATAAAATATACAGCTTCATTTGGGCAAATTAAATAGTCTTTAAGCTAAAATTGGAATTAGCATTTTCCTTTGTGGTGATATTTATTTTTAAGCCAGCCATGGTGTTGCACACCATTCATGCCAGCGCTGGGGAGGCAGAGGCAGGCAGATCTCTGTGAGTTCAAGGCCAGTTGAGTCAGTTCAGTCATGGTTCTCAAAAAGTATTATATAATTTTATGTCTTTTTAAAAATCTGTTTTAAGCTGGGCGTTGTGGTATATGCCTTTAATCCTAGCACTTGGGAGACAGAAGCAGGTGGATCTTTGTGAGTTCAAGGCCAGCCTGGTCTAGAGAGCAAATTCTAGGACAGCTGGGGCTAAAGTCATGTAGATATAGTATGTGTAGAGCATTTGGTCTCCCCAGATTTCTTAGAAGACCAACTCCACTAATAATAAAGCATGTGTTTTGAATTGTTTTATTGTATACATTTAAAGAGGGGCTAATCTGTTTCTTTAAACATAACATTGACATTTTGTTGATAATTTTGAAAAAATACAGTGGTTCTAGTACTGTGCTACAAGCTTTCTTTGTATAAATCCAGCAACACAGCTCTATGGAGTTGGGATTATTTAGTGGCTAGTTTTACAAATTCTGGCATTCTAGGCTGGAGAGATGGCTCAGTAGTTAAGAGCACTGACTATTCTTGCAGAGGAACTGGGTTCAATTCCCAGTACGCACATAGGAGCTAACAACCATCAACAACTCCAGTTCCAGAGGATCTGATGCCATCTTCTGATTCCATGGCATTGCACAGCACAGATGTATATGCATGCATTCAGACACTACACGTACACATAAAAATAATAAAATATTAAAAATAAATAATAAGGGCTAGAGTGTTGGATGAGCAGTTAAAAGCACCGGTTGTTCTTCAGAGGACCCAGGTTCAATACCCACCACCCACATAGTGAATAACAACTGTCCTAACTCCAGTTCCAGGAGAATCTGACAGCCTCTTCTAACTCCCTGAGCACTATGTGACACAGGTGCACTTATATACATGTAGGCAATACATTCACACACATAAAATAAAAATAATAAAATATTTTTTAAAATAATTAAAAATAAACTCAGGAGTTCTGTTTCAAAGGTTGTGTATCTTGTTAGTGACAGCAGGTTTCAACCTGTGTCTTTTTAATTCTAAAGCCTATTGTCTTCATTTTTTCTCTACCCTTTTCACTTCAATATAGTTTTGCAGAAAAGAGAAATAAGCTTATGACTTCAGTAACTGTAATTGAGTACTGAAATACTGTAAAAATCTACAATAGGACTAGTAAGAGAGAGACTTGCTTGATCTTACTCTCTTAGTTTAACTTTGTAACCAATCTTTTTTTCTGTAATAACCTCCATACGGTTTTATGCTCCATTTTTTTGTAGTCTTCATCTCTTAGAAAACAGTCTTATATGGGTTTCTGACACTGAAAAAAAACAAAACCCAAAAAAAGAACAGCTTTTCTTAGACAAAAGTTTAAGGATCTCAAAAGAGTTCTGTCCTCTGCTCTAAAGAGAAAAGGAGGGGCTGGAGAGATGGCCTAGCGGTTAAGAGTGCCTACTGCTCTTGCAGAGGACCCAGGTTCAATCCCCAGCACCCACTGGCGGCTGAGAACCATCTTTGACTCCAGTTCCAGGGGAATCCAAAAGACACCCTCTTCTGACGTCCACAGCATTGCACGACACGGGTGCACAAACCTACATGCAGACAGTACACTCATACACATAAAAAACAAATAAATTAAAAATAATATTTAAAGAGAAAAGGAAATTTAAAATAACTTGTATAAAGGTATCTGTGACAAAAAGTTTATACTTGTTCTCTCATTCCTAATTTCTCCCATCTGTGAAAAAGAGTAGATGGCCTCAAAGGTCTTCTAAATTCTAAGGATCTTTTTTGCTGGGGTTCTTTTTGAGACAGGGTCTCCCTTTAGTCCCAGCTGGCCTGGAGCTCCCTCTGTAGACCAGGCTTGCCTTGAACTCACAGAGATCCTCCTGCCTCTGTCTCCCAAGTGCTGGGATTAAAAGTGTGCAATACCATGCCCAGCTTAAAGTAACAGATTTTTAAAAAGACATAAAACTATATAATACTTTTTGAGAACTTCCATGACTGAACTGACTCAACTGGCCTTGAACTCATAGAGATCCGCCTGCCTCTGTCTCCCCAGCGCTGGCATTAAAGATGCACAACACCATGGCTGGCCTTTTTTTAATGTATCCATTCACTCTTTATCTGCCTTTTGTGGTTTTTCTTTTGTTTTTATTCCACTTTGATAAACTGGAAAAATATTTATCATGCTATATTTTTTCTTAGTAAAATTTTCCTGAATTGCCCCATATCTACCAAAGAATTCCTCTCTTTGTTGAAGAGAATATTTACTTACCTGTGGTACATGTTCTCTAAAGGTGTAAAATTATAATAATTCACCTTTGCTCTTTCTATTTGGAGAGGATCTGACTGAAAAGGATGTTTATCAAAATTAATTACGGGCTGGAGAGATGGCCTAGCGGTTAAGAGCACCGACCACTCTTACAGAGGACCCGGGTTCGATCCCCAGCACCCACATGGCGGCCAAGAACTGTCTGAAACTCCAATTCCAGGGGAATCCGACACCCTCTTCTGACCTCCACGGCATTGCACGACACGGGTGCACAAACTTGCATGCAAACAGTACATTCATACACATACAGAAATAAATAAAATTTTAAAAAATTAAAAATAAGACAATTAATTACTAAAAATGAATGTTAACTGACTGGAGAGGAATTTTTTACTTTTTTCCCCTTTTTTGGTTTCTTCGGATGTCTTTTTTTTTTTTTTCTGATGATTTGCATTACTCATAATTTACCCCAGCTATTTAATAGGAAAAGAAGTTATTCTACTTTAGACCTTTTAAAATATTTTGTTCCCTGTAGTGGAAAGGTCTTTATTCTCATCCTAACTTTTCTATGAATCTTTACCTCTTCTGCTGTGTCTAGCACATGTTAAACAAATCTTAAGATACTTTTATCTTCCTCTTATTTGCATATTAATATACTAGGTTTATTATATGTGACCAATCTCTCAAGTAAATATTTAGATTTCTTATCTTTTATCATTTACACTGTACTAAGTAGTGTGGAAAGTTGGACAGCTACCATTTTTTTATTGGCTGATGGGCTCCCATTATATACAATTCAGACTGTTTCCATTTTGCCTGGTAGAAGGAGCTGATAAGGGGCAATGTTTTAATATCCTGAAATTCAAGACTTGATTGTGGGGGCTAGGAGTATAGCTTAGTTGGTAGAGCGCCTGCCTAGCATCAATGAAGTCCTAGGTTCAATCCCAGCATCACATAAACTGGGCATGCTGGTACAAGCCTGTAATCCCATCACTTGGGAGGTGGAGAAGTTCAACGTTCTCTTCAGCTACATAGCAAGTTCCGGGCCAGCCTGGGGTACAAGAAAGTCTGTCTCAAATAAATAGATAGATAGATAGATAGTTAATTAACTAATGTCATAAAAGGAAAGGAAAGAAAAGAAAGAACAGCAAAAACCATGTCTGATGGCATGGGCAGGTTGCAGAAGCTGTCTAAAACACTTGACTGTAGAATCATAAGAATGTATTTGGATTCCATTTTTTACCTGCTAATGTGTAATGGTTTGTGCATTCAAAATAAATAGAATAAAGTTTTAAATGGTTATTGATTATTCTCTGGATCTTTGTGTTTTTTTTTGTTGTTGTTGTTTTGTTTTTTTTTTTCCCCCATTATAGCGCTGGATAAAGCAAGCCTTGGAAGAAGGGATGACTCAGACATCATCTGTACCCCAGGAGACTAGAACTCAGCACCTATACCAAAGTAATGAGACTAGTAATTCTTCTAGTATCTGTAAAGACAATGCAGGTATGTCTTTTAACACCTTTCTAAATTCTACTTGAGCAATCATTACTTGAGGTTCACATTAAAATTTTCAGTATTGGTACTCTGATATAAAAAAAAAAAAAAAAGAAATAGCATGTTCTCTAAATAGTTACTTTACATCTGTCTTTACAGAGGAAGAGAAAGATCTCAAGTCAGGGATCAGTTTTCCCAGGACGACAAAGAAGGAACTAGACAGTATACAGATAACAGCAGAAATGGTTATAAAAAAGGTTAGATACGTTTAAAGTAGTAAGTTTAGGAATAATCTGTATTCATATTTATAAGGGGGGACAGAAAATTGGTGGAACACTAATATCTAGGAAAAAAATAAAATTCTTAGTGGTTTGTTGGGTGGGGCCTGGCTAAGAGGGTAGGAAATGAATGAAATAAATGAGGAATCATTATTAATTATTTTCAAAAGGCCTTGTTCAGTTATAAAAATTTTGAGAAGACACAGCTTTAAATCTGATTTAAAATCCTCATGAGTTTTTAAACTAAATGGTTATGGAACAAAAAAATCATTTTTTCAATTGGCACCCACAATGTTCTTCTGTAGGGTTTCTAATTTAAAAGCATTGCTGCATTAACTTATGATACCTTATTTATTTTTTTCTATTTTATTTTTTAAGGCAATGTTTCTCTGTTTAATATAGGCTGGCCTCCAACTCAATTCTAATGTCCCTTTTGTCTTCCCTTTTGTGTACAATTACAGGCATGTACCACCATCCTTGTGACATCTTAGTGTTCAAACATTTTTATCAATGTTTCCTCTGCCACTGTCAGTTTAATTGGAGACTTATCAAGCCGAGGGTGTGTAGCTCAAAGATACAGCATGTACTATTAGCCTTTGTGGTGCCCTTATTTCACTCCCTACCTCCAAAAACAGAAGGAAGAAGTTCTGTGATTTCCATAAGCTCATTTCTAAATTAGTTTTCTGAATATTGTATAATTCAAACAAAATGCCAGAGCCGTACAGTCCTAGCACTTGGGAAGTGGAAATGGGGAAAGAGGATTACTGCAAGTTCAAGGCCAGCCTGAGTTACATTGAGACTCCCTTCTCAAAAAAAAATTGCAAAAACAAATTAGATACTAGCTGGGTGTGGTGGCACACGCCTTTAATCCTAGTACTTGGGAGGCAGACGCAGGCGGATCTTTGTGAGTTCAAGGCCAGCCTGGTCTACAGAGTGAGTTCCAGGACAGCTGAGACTACAGGGAGACCCTGTCTCGAAAAAACCAAAAAAAACAAAAACAAATTAGATACTAAAAATCATTCACTATTTAACTTGCTGAGTAATTATTATAAAGCAGAATTAATTTAAATGATTTTTACTAGCATTATCTACTTTATATTGAAATCCTACTTTCATTTAGGTTTTCCCAAGATTTTATTAGTGGGAAAAGTTGACTGGCACTTTCTAAATCATTATTTTACTCTTCTTTCTCTCGATTTAATTGTAAGATAATGTATATCCAACCCTAGGATAAGAGAATCTAATGATACCATTTAGTTAATATATTCTAATCTGTTTATTAAATAAGGGAGATTTAGTCAAGTATAACATAAAATATAATCTCTGTGGCAGATTTTCATCAGTAGTGTCTATTGGCACCTTTTGAATATAGTTAGAGTAACTTAGCTGAATTGCACTATGTGTGGTGGGTATGTTGTATAGGTATGTAGTTAATCTTGAAGAAGAAATATTATATAGCAATTGTCCTGACTAGCAGAGATATATTGACTTTGTTAATACCTTCCCTCAGTGGGACTTAGGCAGCAACCTTTACTAAGCTTCTACTCTAGTCTCTAACAAGCAGAGAGAAGCATTCACAGACCACACCTTGCCCTAAGGACCAATATAAACATAAGGAAAATCTTTAATAAGCAAGTCAGGTGGTAGTCAGATAAGTAACTTTATCACTAAAAAATAATATGAGTAATAAAAATAAGTGAGTGATTATTTTTGAGTTTCAAAGATTTTTTTGCAATAATACTGAAGAAAGTTAATGAAAATGAAGAGAGACACTGAGAGTAGGGGAAAAAAACAGTTTTCTATCCTTTATATGATGTTAGTAATGTCTCTGAGCTTTATCTTAAAGTGGGAATGGTAATACTTGCTTTATATAGGCTAATATAAAATTAAATAATATATATAAAGTTTTAGGTCCAGTATCAGACCCATAATAGAAATTATTCTTTTCTTGTTATAGTTTTTGTTTTGTTTTGTTTTGTTTTGGTCTTTTTCAGACAGTCTCCCTGTAGCCCCAGCTGGCCTGGAACTCACAGAGATCTGCTTGCCTCTACCTCCTGAGTGCTGGGATTAAAGCAGTGCACCACCAACGCCTGGCAAGATTATAGATTTTTAACAGGGGCACATGTGTATAATCCTAGCAATTGGGAAAATTGCAGGAAAAAATCTTATATTTAAAGCCAGCCTGTTGGTTGGAGAGGTGGCTCAGCAGTTACAGAGCACTGGCTGCTCTTACAGAGGACCTGAGTTTAATTCCCAACACCCTTTTCCGGCCTCCAAGGGCATTGCACAGTACAGTTGCTCTTATACACTGCACTCATACACAAAATTAAAAATAAGTCCAAAAAATTTGAAGCTAACCTGGGCTTTCTCAGAAAAATTAAACAGTACTAAAAGCTAAAATTCTAAAATGGTATTAATTACCATTGAAGCAGTTAAGGAGTCATTATTTATAAATGACATGTATATAGCCCTTGGAATACCTACACAGTCAACTGAAAAACTTAGAATTAAAGTACATACCACTTAAATACTAAGAAAATGAAGAAAGACAAGTGTTTTTTACCTTCACACAAACTAAGAAACTGCCAAGGGATAAGTTTAATTAGGTGAAGCAAACCATTATTGCAAAATACTTGTACAGTCTGAGGATATGGAAATTCCATATTCATTAAGAGAAAGAATAAATACTGGGGCTGGAGAGATGGCTCAGCTGTTAAGAGCACTGACTGCTCTTGCAGAGGACCCGAGTTCAATTCCCAGCACCCACATGGCAGATCTCTGTGAGTTCAAGGCCATCATGGGGTTAGTTCCAACCAGCTGGGGCTATAGGGAGACCCTGTCTCAAAAACACCAAAAAAAATAAATAAATAAATAAATAAAATAAAAAGAATAAATGCTATTGTGTACACATATATGCAATATGTACGTATAAATTCACCCATATTCTTTCTACCTCTTAGTTTCTACCAGTCTATCTTTTTGAAATTTGAAAAGTTTATCTTAAAAGTTTAAAATAAAAAATTAGGGGCTGGAGAGATGGCCTAGCGGTTAAGAGCGCCAACCACTCTTAAAGAGGACCCGTGTTCGATCCCCAGCACCCACATGGCGGCCGAGAACTGTCTGAAACTCCAATTCCAGGAGAACTCCAGTTCCAGGGGAATCCGACGCCCTCTTCTGACCTCCGCGGCATTGCATGACACGGGTGCACAGACCTGCATGCAGACAGTACATTCATACACATACAGAAATAAATAAAATTTAAAAAAAAAAATTAAAAAATTAGGTCTATGGTCTATGGTCTAACCACCCTGAATGTGCCCGATCTCATCTGATCTCCTAAGCAAAGCAGGGCTGAGCCTGGTTAGTACTTGGATGAGAGACCACCTAGGAATACTGGGTACTAACAACACACATACCAAAAAAAAAAAGAGTTGGAAGAACAGTAGTGAAGTACTTTTGCTAGAAATATAGAACTACCTTCTAATACAAAGCTAGTGGCTAAATTATTTTGGAACCTATGCAAAAATAAATATGTTTGGGGCATAATATAGCTAAATATAGGCTATAAAATATTATATAAAAATTGTTCTAAAGTTCTCATTTATTTGAGGAGATCGAAAAATAATTGCATCTTTTGCCAAAGTAAATTCTAGTTACATTTAAATACTTTCTTATGTGGCTCAGGCTAGCCTCTTGCTAGCCATCATGTTGCCTCTGTCTCCCAAGTGCTGAATGGAGACATGCAACACCTATACTTTAAATCAAATAATATTAACCATCTCTCTCTCTCTGATCACATGGTCTCTTAGTTGTTTACAGTAAAAATGGCTGAAGAATGGCATTTGTACTAAGGATCTAAGATTAATTGGGTATGTTAAAAATATTTATAGAGATGGGGTTGGAGAGATGGCCTAGTGGTTAAGAGCATCAACTGCTCTTGCAGAGGACCTGGCTTTGATCCCCAACACCCACATGGCAGCTGAGAACCGTCTTGGCTCCAGTTCCAGGGGAATCCAACGCCCTCTTCTGACCCCTGCGGCATTGCACGACACGGGTGCATAAACCTGCATGCAGACAATGCATTCATACACATAAAAAAGAAATAAAATTTTAAAAATATATAAATAATAACCAAAATTTTATGTACTAAAACATTAGTAATTATTAACATTGCAAATTTTATAGTGTTTAAAAAACTGAACTCCAACTAATGGAAGAATGACAGAATTTGTCATTTAATCTGTGCTCATATTATCTTGATGAAATAACACGTTTTACATTTTACTCGAATGGGTAGGGGTGCATAGCATATATGCAGAGATCAGAAGAAATCTTAAAACTAAGCCAGGCGTGTTGGCGCACGCCTTTAATCCTAGCACTTGGGAGGCAGAGACAGGCGGATCTTTGTGAGTTCAAGGCCAGCCTGGTCTACAGAGTGAGTTCCAGGACAGCTGGGGCTACAGGGAGACCCTGTCTCAAAAAGACCAAAGGAAAAAAAAATAAATAAATCTTAAAACTATGAGGGTCTCAGGATCAGGTTTAGTCCAGGTTGTCAGCCTTTGCAGCAAGCTCTTTTACTCTCTGACCACCTCCCTGGTCCTTTTGATTTTTATTCTTGCTTTGAAGTTGTTGGCCCAAAGTGACCAGAGCCCTAGGTTTGACCACAAAAATTCTAAATAATTTATCCCTGGTTTGAGCAAACTGACCTAAGGACTCCCCTTCCAAAAATTAATAAAAGCATAATACCACTTGTGAATTAGATTTACCTAGCTCCATTAATTTGTAAGAATATGAAAAAGAATAACATAACCAGTTCTCTTTGAGAATATACAGCTGGCCTAATAATTTGTTTCTTAGTATTTGAAAAAGAAAAAGTAGCATGGCACTTGTGAATTTAATAATAAATAGCATGCTTAGGATTTTCTATAAATTTATCTAAAACGTGTGGCAGTTGTCTTCATTGTAAAAACTTTAAGATGAGCTATCAAAGTTGGGAAGATGGGTCACTTGATAAGAGCACTTGCTAGGAAAGCATAAGAGCCTAGTCTGAGGGGGCTGGAGAGATGGCTCAGCAGTTAAGAGCACTGGCTGCTCTTGCAGAGGACCTTCCCAGCACCCACACCACAGCCAGCAACCATCCTTAACTCCAGTTCCAGGGCATCTGATGCCCTCTTTTGACCTCCAAGGGCAATGCACAGCACCGGTCCACCTACCTTCATGCATGCAATACACATAAAAAATAAATAAAATATTTTTAAAATAAAATAAAGAAAATTAAAAAGAAAAAAGAGCCTAGTTTGAATCCCTAGCATCCACATAGAAAACCAGGGGTGGATATATAGCCCATTGAAACTGGTAAATGTCTAAGAGCTTACTGGCCCAGGTGAGCTTCAGGTTCAGTGAACCTGAAGCAACAAGATAGAAAGTAGTAGGGGGAAAAAATAGTAGAGCAGGGCATCTGATGGCCTCTGGCCTCCACATGTAGGTACATCACTCCTAACACACACACACATACACATACACACGATCAAATTTCCCCTCTTTTCCTATTATTATTTAACATAGTCTTGAATTTTTAGGTAAAAGGAATATTTTGGGCCAGGTGTGGTGACACATGCCTTTAGTCCCGGCACTTGAGAGGCAGAGGCAGGCAGATCTCTGTGAGTTCAAGGAGAGCCTGGTCTACATAGTGAGTTCCAGGACAGCTGGGGCTACAAGGAGATCCTGTCTCAAAAAGACCAATCAATCAGTCAATCAATAAATAAGGAATATTTACCTTCTTCAAAAGAAAAAGAAGGGTAAGTCCTAGAAAGGATCTGATAGGAATCATTGTATACAAGTGATACAATCATATATCTAGAATCAGAGAATTGGCTGGAAACTAGTAGATATTTTTTGGTAGCTAGATACAGAACCAATATATAAACATTTTCTTGTAACATTAAGATTAAACATAGAGAATTATGTCCTGTTCACAATAGTGAGGAAAAGGGACTCAGAGTGGGAATAACTGTAAAAACAATGCGTGTTCATTAGTGAGGCTGCTCCCCAAGGTTACTCAGGATTTTTGTGTCACCAAAGTCCAGAGTTGGGAGTTTTTCTTGTACTGTACACATGTCTAATTATTAAAAGGAGGATTGTTTGAGTCCAAGAGTTTAAGGCTAGCCTGGGACTGAACATCACTTTGGATTCCATTTTGTGGGGGGTGGGGGGTTGTTTTGGTTTTTTCTTTTTGAGATAGGGTCTCCCTATAGCCCCAGCTGGCCTGGAACTCACTGTGTAGACCGGGCTGACCTGGAACTTACAGAGATCTGCCTGCCTCTGTGCTGCGATTAAAGGTCTGTGCCACCATGCCTGGCTAGAATTCCATTGTGTGTGTGTGTGTGTGTGTGTGTGTGTGTGTGTGTGTGTGTGTGTGTGTGTGTGTGTGTGTGTGTGTGTGTGTGTGTGTGTGTGTGTGTGTGTGTGTGTGTGTGTGTGCGTGCGTGCGTGCGTCTTTTCCAGACAGGGTCTCCCTGTAGCCCCAGCTGGCCTGGAACTCAGTCTGTAGACCAGGCTGGCCTTGAACTCACAGAGATCTGCCTGCCTCTGCCTCCCAAGTGCTAGGATTAAAGGCATGCGCCAGTACGCCTAGCTTAGGATTCCATTTCTTAAAACACAAAACAAAAAATGCCTCTAAAGTGTTATTGTATACCATGTACCATACTCAATGTGCTCAATGTGAAATACTTGATTTATTAAGTCTGTAAGTCTAGCACTATCGTTATGCCTTATTGATGAGGAGAACTTTGATTTGTAGGAAGAAAAAGACTAGGTAATCTGGCTCCTATCTATGTTCTAGGGAGCAAAATCAGGGCCCTGTATACCTAAGGTAGAAACCTGGTCAAGAGAGGTGACAATTCCAACCTTCCTGGGGTTTTTGTTTGTTTTATTTTTGTTTTTAGAAAGGGTCTCACTACGTAGCCTCAGCTAACATGGAATAGCTATATAGATCAGGTTGGCCTCCAGCTAGAGATCCATCTGCCTGTGCCTCCCAGGTTTAAGGATTGAAGGTGTGTGCCACCAAGCTATCTGCATTCTATTTTTTAAAAAATAATTTTTTGTTCTGTCTGCATTTATGTATGTGCACCATATATGTGCAGTGCCTATAGAGATGAGAAGAAGTTGGATCCTCTGAAAATGGAGTTATAGAAGGTTGTGAGCCTCTGTGTGGGTACTGAGAACTGAATCTGGGTCCTCTGGAAGAGCAAGAAGTGCTCTTCAAACCACTGAGGCATCTCTCCAGCTTTCTGTTCTTAATAACTAGGCCAAATTGTAGCCCATGGCTTGATGGAAGCAATGCCTTCAAGGTAATGTCTGGATTATGATCAGAGATATGCTTAGGAAGATTACTCTGCTAGTAAGGGTTAGAACAAAACTGGGAAACTGCTTGGGGCTAAGAAGTAGTTAATAAAAGAGCTATTGGGAACTAATTTGGGTAACAAGTTCAGAAGGAGAGTCAAGAATAAATGCAAAAATACTAGATGTCCTTGCATAATTTTCTGATACCAGAATTTTTTATTTTCCTATATTTAATATTTTGTCTCCTCTGAAACAGTTAAGTTATCCTAGGCATCATGTGTATGCTGGGATTTGAACCCTGATCTTCAGGAAGAACACCCAATGCTCTTTTTTAGGGGTTGGGGGGTCTTTTTGAGATATGGTCTCCCTGTAGCTCCGGTTGTCCTAGAACTCGAACTCGCTATGTAGACCAAGTTGGCCTTAAATTCACAAAGATCTGCCTGCCTGTGCCTCCCAAGTGCTCGGATTAAAGGCATGTACCACCACGCCTGGCCAACCAATGCTCTTAACCACTGATCCACCTTTCCAGCCCCTTCTAAAGTATTTAGATATATAAGCAAAACAAACATGTAATTTAAAGCTAATAGGCACAGTATCTTTGGAATTCTTCTAAAGGCTTAAACTTGAGTTTTTCATTTGAAAAGAGCTCTGTATTGCCCAGTTCAGTAATGAACAACAAAACTCAATTTGTGGTGAAGATCATTGTAGAAAAGTTAGAAAATGTGTCTAGTGACAGCCATTCTATATTATTTTCTGAGGACTTAAGATGATCCACTCAGTAAAAGCTCTCACAACTGCCCTTAAGTCACGACACAGAAGTGTGCACTGTTTTTGTTTGTTTTTGTTTTTGAGACATGGTCTCTTCTGTAGCCCCAGCTAGCTTGAAACTCCCTATGTAATATAGATTAGGCTGGAATCAGTCTTGCAGAGTTCTACCACCTCTGCTGGGATTAATGGCACACACCACCATGCCTGACTCTAGTCTTTGAACTTTTTTTTTCTATTTATTTTAGTATACGTCTATAAATTTTATGTGGTCAAATATATATATTTTAATTTTCATTTTATTTAAATTTTTAAAAATTTATTTTAATTTTATGTCTGTCCTTCATGTATGTATGTAAGTGTACTACACATGCCCAGTACTCCCCAAAAGCCACAAGAAGGTATCAGATCTCCTGGAACTGGAGATGGTTGTTAGCTACCATGTGGGTGCTGGGAACTAAAACCAGTCCTCTGTAAGAGCAACAGTACCCCTAACCACTGAGTCCTCTCTCCAGCTGTCTATATATACCAGGTGAGACCTGGGGATTGAACTCAGATTAGCTGACATAGTAACAGGTACCATTGCTTGTTTCTTTGAAAAGGTCTAACACTATAGTCCTGGAGGGGGTAGTGAGACAGGGTCTCATTATGTGGTCTGGAACTTGCTATGTAGATCAAGCTGGCCTAGAAATGATAGATACACCCTTACCTCTGTCTCCTGAGTCCTGAGACTAAAGGTGTATACTACATATGGCTCTCTTCCCCCCTCCCCCTTTGAGATAGGGTCTTTCACTGTAGACTGTACCTCAGCTTGATATATTGCATTTACATAGCTCAGATTGTAGATTAGAACTCCTTGGCAAGTCTCCTGTCATAGGACAGAAATGAGAAAGCAATTTAGTATTTTCTAAGAAGTAAGAATAAGACTGACTAAGAAGTAAATGTATTCAAGTTAAAGAATTCACCCGGTGGGTAAGAATTGCCTAACCGGGCTGGAGAGATGGCCTAGCAGTTAAGAGCGCCGACTGCTCTTACAGAGGACCTGGGTTCGATCCCCAGCACCCACATGGCGGCTGAGAACCGTCTGTAACTCCAATTCCAGGAGAACTCCAGTTCCAGGGGAATCCAACGCCCTCTTCTGACCTCCGCGGCATTGCACGACACGGGTGCACAAACCTATATGCAGACAGTATATTCATATAAATAAATAAATAAATAAATTTTTTTTTAAGTATTTATTTACCGTGTAAGAGAGAGAGTGTATGAGCCTTGCATGTATACCACAGCACTTGTATGGAGGTCAGAGAACTTTGGCAGTTGGTTCTCTCCTTCCACTTCAGTGAGGCAGTTCTCTTGTTCTGCAGCTGCACAGCAGCATACTCAAGGCCAGCTGACCTACAAGCTTGTGGACAATTTTCTCTCTCCACTTTCTATTCTGCTACAGGAGTGGAATTACAGATGTATACCAAGACATCTGGCTTTTTACATGGGTATTGGGAATTTAATTCAGGTCCTCAGGCTTGCACAGCATAGGCACTTTTACCCATTAAGCCATCTATCTCCCTGGCAACCTAAATTATACTTAAGAAAGAAAAGAGTGGAGCTAGAGAGATGGCTCAGCAGTTTGGAGCACTGGCTGCTCTTGTAGAGAGGACCTAGATTTGGTTCCCAGTATCCACATGGTGGCTAACAATGTTCTATAATACCAGTTCCAGGAATTCAGCACCCTCTTCTGCCCTCTGCAGACATTGCATGCTAAGTATGCAGGCTAAACACTCAGACACATAAATGAAAATAAAATGTTTTAAAAAGCAAGGAGCAGGGCTGGAGAGATGACTCAGCATTTAGGAGCATTGGCTGTTCTTACAGAAGACCTGGGTTTGAATCCCAGCACCTACATAGCAGCTAATAACCTTCTGTAACTCCAGATCCAGGGGATCTGACACCCTTTTCTGTTCTCCACAGGCACTGTACAACACAGTGCACTTCTTTTTTTTTTCTTTTTTATTTCTGTATGTGTATGAATGTACTATCTGCATGCAAGTCTGTGCACCCGTGTCGTGCAATGCCTCGGAGGTCAGAAGAGGATGTCGGATTCCCCTGGAACTGGAGTTCTCCTGGAATTGGAGTTTCAGGTGGTTCTCAGCCGCCATGTGGGTGCTGGGGATCGAACCTGGGTCCTCTGCAAGAGCAGTTGGCGCTCTTAACCGCTAGCCATCTCTCCAGCCCAACACAGTGCACTTATACATGTAGACATAATACTCATACACATTACAAAAAAATTAAACATTTTTAAAAAGCAAGGAGCTAGCTAGCTGGGCATGGTGGCGTGTGCCTTTAATCCCAGCACTCGGGAGGCAGAGACAGGCAGATCTCTGAGTTTAAGGCCAGGCTGTTCTGCCTAGCAAGCTCCAGGCCAGCTGAGATTAAAGGGAAACCATGTCTCAAAAATGACCCCCCCAAAAGAAAACAAGGAGCTAACTGTAAAACACAAAAACAGTAAAATACATAGTATAGTAAATTGCTTTTTTTAGCAGAAACAGAATATGGTTATTCTAATCAGAGTCTAGGTTTTAGTGTTGTTGTTGTTTTTTTTTTTTTTTTTTTTTACTAGTTTTTTACAGAAATGTTACATTCTCAGCATTCGAACTCTAGGAGATGGATCAGGATCAAGGGATCATGAATGACTCCTACTCTGTTCACAGAGAACTGGTGAAAGTGCACAGATGAGTAAGAAAAAAATGAACAGAAGGCCGGGCGTGGTGGCACATGCCCTTAATCCCATCGGGAGGCAGAGGCAAGCAGATCTCTGAGTTCAAAGCCAGCCTTGTCTACATAGTGAGTTCCAGGACAGCTGGGACCACAGGGAGATCCTGACTCAAAAAGACCAAAAAGAAAAAAAAGTGAGCAGAATGCAGGCTTTACCACCCAGTATTGGTAGTGCAAAAGTTAAGAAGAAAGTCGTTTTAATACCATGACACAGGTTCAAGATACTCCAAAACTCAGGGACTAGAAACCCATATTTCACTCTAAAAGAAAATAAATTAGCCCTCTGGCCTTAGTCATTAGAATTGTCAAGAGTCATATGGAGTTTCTCTGGGACACAGAATGTTTTAAGAGTTATTTTCACTGTAGTAATTAAGAGTTTCTCTGGGCTTTCGGTTTGATTGGGACTTAGGAGCAGTTGTAGGTTAGAGGTCAGTGTCTTTGTTACCTAGCTCCATTAAGCAATGATTTAACTCTCATCCAAGCTTTGTATTTCACAGACTTACTGAGCCCATTAAAGAAGTGGAAGTCTCGCTATCTGATGGAACAGAATATCACCAAGTTACTTCGGCCTCTGTCTCCAGTTACACCACCCCCTCCCAATTCAGACTCAAAGAGCCCCCAGCTGACCACACCTGGCCAGACTCATCCAGGAGAAGAGGAGTGTCGAAATGGATACAGCCTCATGTTCTCACCAATCACATCTCTTACTACTGCTAGTCGCTGCAACACTCCTCTGCAGTTTGAGGTGATTTGGGTTTGGGAGCGCTTGATATGAAAATTCATCATTTGGGCTGGAGAGATGGCTCAGCAGTTAAGAGCACTGAGTGCTCTTGCAGAGGACCCGGGTTTGATCCCCAGCACCCACATGGCGACTAAGAACCATCTTTAACTCCAGTTCCAAGGGAATTCCACGCCCTCTTCTGACCTCTATGGCATTGCATGACATGGGCGCACCAACCTACATGCAGACAGTACACTCATACACATTTGAAAAAAGAAAAATCATTTGTATCTCTTCATTTCAGATGGTTTCTTAACTATCTTCCTTCCCCATCTCACCAAGAGAATGGGAAACCTCTGGGTCAGTGTGGGCTGTTACCTACCTGGTAGCCTCTCATTGTGGCAGCCTCTGTATTTGCCAGAACAGGAGCAGTGCTACCACAAACCCAGTTCATCCATCCTTGCAGTCCCTTAGGCTGCTTAACATTAGGTAGTAAGCATGCTGGATCTTCATCTTTACTATATACATGTATCTAGTGGCCTGTGGATCCCATTAGTGATACCAGCCTGAGAACTCAGATTATGTTTTGGGCATCTGTCTCTGTGTCAAGGCCTCTAGCTCTATGGAGTGTTGTTCCCAGGTGGTTCGGTAGTTTCATTGTGGCCTCAGGAAATGGGTTTAGAAACACTGGAGTATGACTTACGGCATGTGTGTTTGTTTTTCTTGTTGCTGTTTTGTCTTGTTTTTTGCACTCTAGGCTACTTTACCTCTTTGTCATAATGTCTTAGGAATGAAAGGTAGATAAGCTAGTACCATTGATTAATATGAGATAAACTCACCACATTCAGTAGTTGCATTAATTATAAGTATGTATATTAGCTGGTTTTTTGGGGTTTTGAGCTTTGGTCTTTTTTGTATTGTTTTTTGGTCTTTTTGAGACAGCATCTCCCTGGAGCTCGCTGTGTAGATCAGGCTGGCCTTGAATTCAAAGAGATCCTCCTGCCTCTGCCTCTCTAGTGCTGGGATTAAAGGTATGGTCCACCATGCCCAGCATTAGCTGTTTTTAAAAAGTTATACTCCATCACTGTACTATTCAAGTTTAGGTGACAGGTGTAATTATAAACCATATGTATTAAAAACACATCTCCTGGGACTGGAGAGATGGCCTAGTGGTTAAGAGTGCTGACTGCTCTTGTATAGGACCCAGGTTCGTTCCCCAGCACCCACGTGGCAGCTGAAAACCGTCTTTAACTCCAGTTCCAGGGGAATCTAACACCCTCCTCTGACCTCCGCGGCATTGCATGACACAGGTGCTCAAATCTACTTGCAGACAGTACATTCATACACATAGGAAAATAAATAAAAAATTTTAAAAACTCATCTTCTGCGGGGCATGGTGGTACACGCCTTTAATCCCAGCACTTGGGAGGCAGAGAGGTAGATCTCTGTGAGTTCAAGGCCAGCTAGAGCTAGGGCTACAGGGAGACCCTGTCTCAAAAAGACCAAAAAAGAAGAAAAAACAAACTCATCTTTTGCATGTTGGCTTTAATTAATGAACACTTCTTTTTTTTTTATCTTTGTATGTGTATGAATGTACTGTCTGCATGTAGGTCTGTGCACCCGTGTCGTGCAGTGCCACGAAGGTCAGAAGAGGGTCTCGGATTCCCCTGGAACTGGAGTTCTCCTGGAATTGGAGTTACAGACGGTTCTTTGCCACCATGTGCGTGCTGGGGATCGAACCCGGGCCCTCTGCAAGAGCAGTTGGTGCTCTTAACCACTAAGCTATCTCTCCAGCCCTAATGAACACTTCTATAGAGAAAAAAATTTGATTTGGCCATTGAAAACTTGACTCTGCCCCCAACTTCACTTGTTTTCATAAAGTCGAATGTTCTACCAAACTGTCATCTTATTCAGACTTCATGTATGTGAGGATTAAAAATTCCCAAACTTTTTAGCAGGGTATGGTAATCCCAACATTCAAGAGGCAGAGGCAGGTAGATTTCTGTCTACAGAGTGAGTTCCAAGATAGCCAGAGCTAAAGGGAGATCCTGTCTCAAAAGACCAAAAAAACAAACAAAGCTGCATTTTTATATGGCTAACTCAGAGGAGGAGCTAGCCACAGTGAAAGCAAAGCTGTGTGCTCTGTTCCCAACTCCAGACCAGTAATCACTCATTTGGAGCAAACCGCTTTGGATGGAAAAAAATCCTCCTGGTTGCATTTGATCCCCCCCCCCAGAATTACTCCATCATATTCCTGTGTCTCCATGTAGCTCCCGGCTGTCCTCCTGGAACTCACTCTGTAGACCAGGCTGGCCTTGAACTCACAAAGATCTACCTGCCTCTGCCTCCCAAGTGCTAGGATTAAAGGCGTGTGCCACCACGCCCGGCTTCCTGTGTCATTCTTTTTAATCAGATATTAAAGCAGCTAGTTTATACCTTTCTAATTCTGCTAACAGTTAAGTTTTCAGTTAACAATTAAGAGTTCTCTGGTAAGATATCCTAGGAAGAAATCCCTGGAGTGCATTGCAGTATTATAAGAATAGAGCTGTACTTCATCGTGGCAAACTTCATTATTAATTTGAAATTACATAAAGTAGAAGTCTCCCCAAACAAGCAAGTTTACACTCAGCACATTTCTTGGCCTGTACAGCATTTTTAGTAATTATGAAATGCTATGCAAATGAAAGGTTTGGGGGGGATGGTATTTTTGAGACAGGGTCTCCCTTTAGTCTCTGCTGGCCTGGAGCTCACTCTGTAAACCAGGCTGGCCTTGAACTCACAGAGATCCACCTGCCTCTGCCTCCCAAGTGCTGGGATTAAAGGCATGTGCCACTATGCCCAGTCAGTTTGGATTTTTAAAGAAAACATCATTTTTAGTGAATTGCACTCTAAGCATTAGAATACCAGGAAGCAGTCTCAAGAGAACTTACTGGTAAAAGCACTTGCTGCCAAGACTGATGGTTTAAGATCCCTGGGAGCTGGAGAGATGGCCTAGCAGTTAAGAGTGCCGACTGCTCTTGCAGAGGACCCGGGTTCAATCCCCAGCACCCACATGGCAGCTAAGAACCGTCTTTAACTCCAGTTCCAGGGTAATCCAAGACCCTCTTCTGACCTCCGCGGCATTGCACGACACGGGTGCACAAACCTACATGCAGACAGTACATTCATACACAAATAAATAAATAAATAAATAAATAAATAAATAAATAAATAAATAAAAGATTGATCCCTGGAACTCGCATGTAGAAGGAGAAAACCGACTCCCACAAATTGTCTTCTGATTTGTACTCATGTACTGTGGCTAGTGTATACATACACAGACAAACTTCTGTTTGTTTGGTGGGGGTGGGAGGGTTGTTGATAGTATCTCTCTAGGGGACCACGCTGGCTTCAATCTCAGTCTCAAGAAATCTGCTTGCCTCTGCCCCCTAAGAGCTGGGGTTAAAGATGTGAACCACCATGCCTGGTGTAAATAAATGCAGTTTTTAAAAATTGAAACAAGGGCCACGCATGGTGGCACACGCCTTTAATTCCAGCACTTGGGAGGCAGAGGCAGGCAGGTTCAAGGCCAGCCTGGTGTCTACATAGAGAGCTCCAGGCCAGCTGGGACTAAAGGGAGACCCTGACTCAAAAAGACAAAAAAAGAGTTTTGTTGTTTTTTTTTTTTTTTTGAACAAGGAACAAGAGACATAGTTCAGTGGTTAAGAGCTCTTATTCTATAAAAGGACTCAAGTTTTGTTCCAGCACCGTTGCAGGGTAACTAACAACCAGCTGTAACCCCAGCTCCAGGGGATCCAGCACACTTCGGGCTGTGTAGATATTGCACTCATAGGCACATATTCCTTATTTTTAAAAAATAAAAGGTAATATTAAATAGCAAAACTTCCTGTGCATGATTTCACTATTGTAAGCTTGCAATTTAATTAAGGAAATGTAGCCCTTCTAATTATTACAAAAGCAACTTCATCCTGACCAATCTTTCACTATTTCTGATAGTAACAGCCTTTCCTATATTCTTGTACAAAAAGGTGAGTAGCTAGCTCTCTCTCGTTTTTCATCAACTACTATGGCACAGAGTTGGTCATAGGGCTGTATATCTCTAATCCTAGCACTTAGGATGTAGGCACAGGAAACTGTCATAAATTTGAGCCTACTCTGGCTACAGTAGCAAGACCCTGTTTTTAAAAAGAAGTAAGATACAGCAGAATATCAGAAAGATATCACAAGTAAAGAACCAGCTTTCAAGCCGGGCGTGGTGGCGCACGCATTTAATCCTAGCACTTGGGAGGCAGAGGCAGGCGGATCTTTGTGAGTCAAGGCCAGCCTGGTCTACAGAGTGAGTTCCAGGACAGCTGGGGTACTCAGGGAACCCTGTCTCTCAAAAGACAAAAACAATAAAAAAAAAAAAAAAAAAAAACAGCTTTCTTGAGGTAAAGTACTTTTGAACAGGAAATGTTCAGGGAGAAGGTGAGATCTTTCTAGTACTGGGAGTAAGGTACACAAAAAGATCTTCAGGAGGGTAAAGCATCTAGACAAGAAGTAAAAGCAACCTTGAGAGGATAAGCTATTTGCCTTTTCTTTCCACCAGAATAACTCTTCTCATCTCTTCCTGCTCTCAGATCCATACCCCACTCTTATCTTACACATGCCCACGTCTGCACTAATGCACCAGGCCTCCTCCCTACTGACATTCACTACCCAAACATTGCTCAGCTGAAACCTCCCCATTAAACCTACCATAAAATAGTTTTGCTATTTGGCTCACAGTTTAGAGTCTATATACTGAGAGCCCTCACCTCAGCCCTGGTCCCTTGAGTTCTTATCATAGCTGTCAAAATTACTTTCTTATTCTCATTCCCATCTACTATTCAATAGCCTACTACACAGTTCCTATGTATTAGGGAGATGCTGTCTCATCTAAAAGTCTTAATTCTATGTAAGTTGCAGAGCAAATATGCATATACATGCTTTATTTCACTATGGAAAATTACAGCAGATACTAACCAAGTGAACTGTAGTAAAAGTCTGTGACTATGACTTGAGAGGAACCCACATTTCCCTCTCCTGTCAGTCCTGAGATGGTCCTCTGAATATCAGAGATAGGCATGAGGTAGTGAGGATGAAGAACTGTGATGATGAGACATGGTATGGGGTAGAGAAACATAGTTCCTCTAGGAACAATAAGGATTAGGGTACCCCCAGTAACAAAAACTGTACTTTGCTAAAGTGACATCTAGAATAGGAAGTATAACACAAAATTTCACTTCTTTCCTGAGTTCTGCTTGAGGTGTTTACAGCATGCAGCATTATAACCTGTTTATCCTGAAATGCTTTCCAAGACACCAGGAAGCATTTGAACAGATCATTCTGTCCATTAAATTCAGTTCTGTAGCCAAACATTTCTCCTGTGCATTCTTATATCCAGTCCCTCCAAAAGTTGTGGCTAACATCTGTGCTTGCTTCTATTTTTTGTTTTGTTTTGCTTCTTCACTTGGAGTAGATGAATAACAAGATGCTTTTCCCTCCTCTAGAACATATCCTCCCCTGAGAGTTACCCTGCGCATAGGCCCGAGTCCCTGTCACCCGAGGTAGTTATCACACCATCTCAATCACACTTGGAGGCTGAGAGTGAGTGTGCATGAGTGTGATCCCGAATGTGTGGGGAGGGCTGGGAGTTGGAGTGAATGGGGTGCTGGGCTGGAGGGTGGCAGTCAGTCACAGCAAGTGGAGTGAATCTTCCTGTGTAACTGACTATACAGGACTGAATATAAACCAAGGAAAATTGAGTAGCTATGTATTTGGGGGGAGGGGATGGCTAAAGAGTTTTTTTGAAGAAGAGAATCTGGAAATTGGGTTTAAAGAATACAGAATATGTTATGGAGGCCTTGTTAAGTAAATTCTAATAATGTCTGTTAAATAAGGAAAGTTTGGTCAGTAGTTGATAGGAGCTGTGTTTTAGTATTTATCATGTTGAGCAGCTTATATTGAAAGTGCCTTGTTCCAGGGTTAATCTCACAGTTCTGCATAACCAGGTATTTAGGACATGATTGACAGATTGAGCAGATTCTTCAGGGAAGCCAGTTTTCCTTGTAGTTTTACTGCATTTTCTCTGGAGCTCCTTACTGGGTGTAAATGTGTAAGGAAACTGAATCTGTGGCTTCTCTGTTCCAGAGTCTCTTCTGTTGTTCCGCAGTGGCCAGAATTGTCCAAATAGTACCTTTTAGATATCAACCCAGTACTCTTCTCAGGAACCTGCTGCTAAATTTTAAATTGTTTTTAAGATTTGAATAAATGTGCTAATAACCCTATAAATCTATATGGAGCCCTTTTCCTCTTAAAGAGAAAGTTATAATCTCTCAACTTATTAGAAATTAACTGAACTGGGGCTGGAGAGATGGCTCAGTGGTTAAGAGCACTGACTGCTCTAGCAGAGGATCTGGGTTCAATTCCCAGCACCCACATGATAGCTGAGAACCATCAAAGCCAGGTGTGGTGGTGCACAACTTTAACCCTAGCACTCGGGAGGCAGAGTTCCAGGCCTGCTGGGGCTATAGGGAGACCCTGTCTCCAAAAATTAAAAAAAAAAAAAAACATTTAACTGAACTTTAACTCCACTCTAAAATAATTAGGACTCTACTCCTTGAGAGTTAACCAAACTCTGAATCCATAAAATTTTATGTAGATCATTATGAAACTTAAAAGATTGTATTCCGCCGGGCGTGGTGGCGCACGCCTTTAATCCTAGCACTTGGGAGGCAGAGGCAGGTGGATCTTTGTGAGTTCAAAGCCAGCCTGGTCTACAGAGTGAGTTCCAGGACAGCTGGGGCTACAGGGAGACCCTGTCTCGAAAAGGCAAAAAAAAGATTATATTCCACTAATTTATTATAGATTTTCTGGGTGTTTTAAGTCTATCTTATTGGAAAATCTTGGGTAGTTCTTTCTTCATTTGTTGAAGATTCTAAGATAGCATGGTTTGGATACTGACATGATGTTTGATTTCTGGTACCATTCTTTATAGACAGTTGACCTAATGGTAGAAAAGCTCGGTATTAGGGAATGAGGTGAATCAAATAATAGATGGTGTTTATTATTGGTAGATTTCAACATTTCACATACATTTCAGTGGTGGGCATTGGTAGTCTTGTGATAAATGTTGGCATACATTGTTTAAGTGAGAAGCTTAACAGTGAAAGTGAATGAAGAACTGGTTGGTTGATGTCTTTAATCAATTCTCCTTTACTAAGCCAGTGCCTTGAACATCTCCCTTTTGTATGCCTTCTACTTTTATCTACCTACCCTTCCCACTTTCCATCAATATTAATGTCATAATGTATAGCACCAGAAACCAGTTATATTTAAGACCCTTTGGTGTAGTGTGCATTGGCTCAGGTGAATCCCTAATTATACTGTCAGTTTCTAGTGCAGTATAAGGTGACTCAGCAAACTTGATGCAAGGCTAGGCAGGCAAAATAGTCACATCTGGCCAATCACCTAATACTGACTTCCCAGTGTTCTCACCCAGCAGAAAGCATTTTGGGAAAGACTGGGCCAATACACACCATTTGCTCTATGGGACCTTTTACTGATGTTAATGGCTCTCTCTCCTCTACTTCCAGCCCTCATCTTTCCTTGTACACCTGTGCCCCCTTTATCTCCCTTTGGCTTTTTCCTTTTTCTCCCGCCCCATGTCTTTATTGATTTTTATTCTTTCAGCTTTGTCACCGAAAAGACCTGGATTTGACAAAAGTAGGATACCTTGACTCCAACACTAACAGCTGTGCGGACAGACCTTCCCTGCTCAACTCCAATCATGCTGACTTAGCTTCTCATCCCTCCATCATTCCCACATCAGAGACTGGCTTCTCAGGCAGGAGTGATGGACCTCAATCCTTGCTGAGAAACTCAGACCAGGCATTTCGGACAGAGTTCAACTTGATGTATGCCTACTCCCCTTTGAACGCT
Source organism: Rhizomys pruinosus (assembly GCA_009823505.1). NCBI lineage: Eukaryota > Metazoa > Chordata > Mammalia > Rodentia > Spalacidae > Rhizomys > Rhizomys pruinosus. The sequence continues at coordinate 20,432 of VZQC01013272.1, read as the reverse complement.
ATGCCTCGAGCTGATGGATTATACAGAGGATCTCCCTTAGTGGGAGACAGGAAGCCTTTACATTTGGACGGAGGGTATTGTTCTCCTGCAGAAGGGTTTCCTAGCAGATATGAACATGGCTTTATGAAAGACCTTTCTCGTGGATCCATGTCACCTGGTGGTGACCGGGCCTGTGAAGGAGTCCCATCTACCCCTCAGAACCCACCACAAAGGAAAAAGGTAAGTATTCATGTTATGTAGGACTACCTTTGAAGACTCTTAACCAAATAATTCAGTGCTTTGTAAGCTCCAGTGTATAGCCTGGTTCTTTTTTTCTTTTTTTTTTTTTTTTTTTTTTTTGTGAGGGTCTTCCTGTAGCTCCAGCTGTCCTGTAACTCACTATGTACACCAGGCTGGCCTGGCATAGCCCAGTTCTTAATAAGTACACATGTTGGGATCAGAGGACAGCTTGGGAGAGGTGGTTCTCTCTACCATGCTGGTTCCAGGGCTTATACTTGAGTCAATTAGACTTGTCACTGAGTGCCTTTAACCCATTGAACCCCATCTATCTGGAAAAATCAGACTTCTTTTTTTTTTTTTTTGTCGTTTTAGTCTTTTGAGACAGCACATCTCTGTTTAGATCCAGCTGGCCTGGAGCTCACTATGTAGATAGATCAGGCTGGCCTTGGACTCACAGAGATCTGCCTCCCAAGAGTTGGGATTAAAGGCATGCACCATCATGCCCAGCAAGACTGCTTTAATAGTTATGAAAATGTTATAAATCTCCAGCAGATGGGACTGGAGAGATGGCTCAGTGGTTAAGAGCACTGACAGCTCTTGCAAAGAACCTAGGTTTGATTCCCAGCACTCATGTGGCAGCTGACAACTATCTGTAGCTCCAGTTGCTGGAGATCCAGCGCCTTCTTCTGACCTCCATGGTCATTGTATAACACAGGGGCACTTATATCCATGTAGGCAATACACTCGTACACATAAAATTAAAACATTAAATAAAATATTAAAAAATAAATATCCAGCAGAGCTGAAGTTTAGTTTAATTTCGTGGTCAAGTATTTGTGGAGTTTTTTGTTTTGTTTTGTTTTGTTTTGTTTGTTTTTTGGTTTTTCCTTGCAGCTTTGCTTTGAAGTGGTCAAGTATTTGTGTGGCATGAGTCAGGCCTTCCAGCTCCAACACCTACACCTAGTGATGCACATCTATAATTCTAGCATTCTGAAGATTGAGCCCATTCTGGAGATTGGGTGTTTTGTTTTTTAATGTAACAATTTAAGTATCTGGTGTATGCATTTGAAAGGCTGAAACAGGGACTGTAAAAATGACTCTACTACCATGAAGAGCACTGGCTGCTTTTTCAGAGGACCGGGGTTTGATTCCCAGCACCCACACCCACATAGTGGCTAGCAGCTGTCCATAACTCCAGTTCCAGGGGATCCAATGCCCTCTTCTGACCTCCAAGGGCACTGCTGGACACATGTGCACTTACCTACCTACAGATGATACACTCATACACATAAAATAAAAAATAATACATAAAAAAAATTTTAAGCCAGGTGTGGTGGCTCCCGCCTTTAATCCTAGCACTTGGGAGGGAGAGGCAGGTGGAACTCACTCTGTAGATCAGGCTAGCCCTAAACTCACAGGTTTAGGGCTAGCCTGATCTACAGAGTGAGTTCCAGGCCAAATGGGGCTACAGGGAGACCCTGTCTCAAAAGATTGAGAGGTTACAGATTTAGCCAAATTCCAGACAATAAATAAGAGTCAGCTAGTGGCTAAGGATGTTACTGTAGGTGGAGCAGAACAAGTAGATTTGACACTGCGCTAGGATCCTGCAGGGTGCAGACAGCAGGCCGATGAGGGTGCCAGGTAACACAGAACCAGGAGGAACTAAGAGAAATAACGCAGGCCAGGCATTAGAGAGCTTGCTGAGTTGAGACTGAGAAGTTATAGGCCTGTTTTAAAAACCCAAAATGTGGGGCTGGAGAGATGGCCTAGCGGTTAAGAGCACCAACTGCTCTTGCAGAGGACCCAGGTTTGATTCCCAGCACCCACATGGCAGCTGAGAACTGTCTTAAACTCCAGTTCCAGGGGAAACGGACACCATCTTCTGACCTCTGCGACATTGCACGACACGGGTGCAAAAACCTACATGCAGACAGTACATTCATACACATAAAAAAATAAATAAAATTTAAAAAATAAAACCCCAAAATGTGCCCTTTTTTTTTTTAAGCTGCTGTTTTAGATACATTTGAAAACACATGGAAATATTTTGGGTTGTCACTGTGATGCTCATTTATTGTTTAGAGCTAACTACTAGATATCCTGTGTGTGGCAGTTTTACATAATAACTAAATAGATCCTCCTCAATGAAGTAACTTCTGTTTACATTATATTATACATTATCAGTTTATTATGACTAAGATTGTATATAAAATGCATGTACAAAATTATTGCTTATTTTTTGATATTTCATTCTTAGACACAAACAAAAGAGCCCCTAAAATAGGAAGAGGAAACATTGGTAGATATTATTCATGGAGTTATAAGACTTGCAAGACCAGTATTAACTATCAAAATACAAACAAAACATGAAACCAGTCTTTGGATTTCTGATTTCATTTATTATAAAGTTTGGATTTGTCGGGGGATATCTCTAAAATGTATTAGAAAGAGGTGGGGGGAGAAAATGCCAAGCACGGTGGTATGCACCTTTAATCTCAGCACTCAGGAAGCAGAGGCAGGCAAATCTCTGTGAAATTGAAGCCAGCAAGTTTTAGACCATCTGCAGCTACAAGGAGACCCTGTCTCAAAAAAGCAAGAATAATAACAATAGAATCCAAATAACCAACCTTCACATTGATATAAATTACAAACTAATCAAGAAACAAGATACTATGGCAAGTTCTACAGGCAATATAAGCACTGTATACTCAGTGTGTAAAAGGTCTGTTGTGGTAAACAAGAAAAGAATGAGTAAAGATTAGGCAGGTGATTTGGGGATTGGGAGGACATTTCCAAGTTATTTACAGATTTTCTTCAAATAATTTGCAAAAGTATAAAACCTGAAAATAATTTCTCTTTTTTTGGGGGGGAGGGGTCTCCCTATAGCCCCAGCTAGCCTAGAACTCACTATGGTAGACCAGGCTGGCCTTGAACTCACAGACATACACCTGCCTCTGCCTCCTGAGTGCTGGGATTAAATGCGTGTGTGCGCCACCACATCCAGCTATAACTTCTCTCTCTCTTTTTTTTTCAACCAGTGCTCTTAATCACTCTGCCATCTCTCCAGGCCCATGCAAATGATATCTTTTTTTTTTTTTTTTTTTGAGACAGGGTTTTTCTCCAGTCCCAGCTGGCCTGAAGCTTGCTCTGACCAGGCTGTCCCTGAACTCACATAGATCCACCTGCCTCTGCCTCCCAAGTACTGGGATTAAAGGCATGTGCCACCATGCCCGGCACTAAAGATAGTTCTTAGCTGCCATGTGAGTGCTGGGAATCGAACCCAGGTCCTATGTAAGAGCAGTTAGTGCTCCCAACTGCTGAGCCATCTCTCCAGCCCTATAATTTCTCTTTTTAAAACAATTATATTTCCCTCTGTGTAAGAAAAATAGTACTAACTCCCTTTTGTGAATCTTGGGAAAGCATATGAGAACCCTGAAGGATTGTCCTTTACCTCTGTAATGTTTTATTGTGGGTTTTTGGGGTCTTGCTTGTTTGTTTTGTTTTAGATGGGGTAGGGATGCTGGGGAAAGAAGAAGAGCCAGGAGAATCCCCTGGGAGGTTTTTCAAGGAACATTCCAGGTCTCCACCCTTCCTCTCATAGGTGCTTCCATTGTTGGAGATAACTATGAGAGTAGGTGAGCGAGGTAATGATCATCTCACTGTTTTTTCTTGTTGTTGTTGTTGTTTTTATGAAGAAAGTAAAAGGTTACAATCTACTTGGAACACCATTCTTCAAAAAAATGGCATATTTTCCCCTTAGTAATTTTTGACTGGCTTAAATCTACTGTACTCCTAAATAAGGTTGTCATAGTGTCTGCTTTGTTTGTATGTCTTGACTAGTTGTTTATCAGCATTCCATCTTCTTTTCTTTCCTCATTGCCAATGAATCACTAGTGGTGGTGTTTTTTTTTCCTTTCTAGGTATCCTTGCTAGAGTACCGCAAAAGGAAACAAGAAGCCAAGGAGAATTCTGGTGGTGGAAATGACTCTTCACAGAGCAAAAGCAAATCTGCAGGAGCTGGGCAGGGTGGCAGTAACTCTGTCTCTGACACTGGTGCCCATGGTGTGCAGGGATCCTCAGCCCGAACCCCATCATCCCCTCATAGAAAATTCTCCCCATCTCATTCCTCTATGTCACATTTGGAGGCGGTAAGCCCGTCAGATTCCAGGGGCACGTCTTCCTCTCACTGCAGACCTCAAGAAAATATAAGCAGTAGGTGGTAAGTTTATATTTGATTAACTTTATAATTACATTTAGGAGGGAAATATAGAGTAGGAACTGAAATGTAAAGGTATACATATCTGAGATGGGCAGCCACAGTTGCCCTCGATCCTGCTCAGCTGATCAGTTTAAGCCACATCTTCAGCCTTGCAAGCCTTCAGAGCCAAACTGGATGACACATAGGTCTGGGTACCCGTAAGCTGTTGTACTTGGTAGGTTTTTCTATTGTCTCAGCTCATGCAAAGGTAAGGAATCCAGCCAAGTCCCATCTCACTTTGCGCTTTTTTTTTTTAACATTTATTGGTGGGGGCGGAGTCAGAGGCTAGCTTGAACCTAAAACCTTCAGGTTTAGCAGCAAGCATCTTTTTTTTTTTGGTCTTTTCGAGACAGGGTCTCCCTGTAGCCCAGCTGTCCTGGAACTCACTCTGTAGACCAGGCTGGCCTTGAACTCACAAAGATCCGCCTGCCTCTGCCTCCCAAGTGCTAGGATTAAAGGCGTGCGCCACCACGCCCGGCTAGCAGCAAGCATCTTTAACCATTATGCCATCTCCCAACTCCATGTTCCTTTTGAATTACCAACATATATGTCTCTGTTCCATGCAGCTAGCCTATACAGATTGTGAGGTATCCTGAAAGGACTTTGAAAGGACTTGTCTGGTTCAGGAGACATCACAAAAATAAGTCATACTAGTGACAGGTTGTGGATGTTGAAACAGGAATATGAGGGGTTTTTTTCCCTTCAGTTTTTTTGAGGCAAGGGTCTCTGTGTAGCCCAAACTATCTTTGACCTCTATTATCCTCCTGTGTCTGCTTCCTAAGTGCTAGGATTATAAGCATGCATTCTCTTCTAGGAATACAGGTGGGGGTGTAAGATCACATGACTGAATATAGAGGACAGAGGTCAATTGGTATCTTTTGCTCTCTTCCATCTTAGTTTTTGAGATGGTGGTCTTTCACTGAACCTGAAGCTCATTAAATTATCTGTACTCTGTGGGCAGTGAGCTCAAGTTATCCTTGAGTACAGAGATCTTGAACTGAAGAAATATGTCTTGAAGAGACAAGATTCAAGTTATGATAGTCATTAACCTAAGAACCCTGTGTTAAGCTACATATATGTCAGGTATACAATTTCACAAAGGAGAAAATGTAGTATTTCAAAATGGAAAATAAAAGTTGTTGGGTTTGTTTTGTTTGATTTTGGGGTTTTGTTTGTTTTGTTTTGTTTGGGGGGTTTTTGAGGCAGGGTCTCCTGTGCCCGGCTGGCCTGGAATTCTCTATGTAGACCAGGCTGGCCTCACTTTCAGAGAGATCCTCCTGCCTCCACCTCTGATGTGCTGAAATTATAGCATGTGCTACCATACCTGGCTATGAAGTTAACATCATTAGTCCATTTTTCCTTGACTTTTTTTTTCTCCCTACCTCTACCCTACACATGACAGAGTTTGGGGCAAAATAAATGCCTTGTTTTCAACAAGTTCTAAAGAAGATAACATTAAAGTGTTTTAAGAGAATATTGCATACCTTTTGTCAGAGAATCATTTGAGACTCTTGGTTCTTAATTCCTTTCTCTTAAGCTAAACCTGGTACCTTGCAGGATGGTTCCTACATCAGTTGAACGACTACGAGAAGGAGGAAGCATCCCTAAGGTTCTCCGAAGCAGTGTGAGAGTGGCCCAAAAGGGAGAGCCATCTCCCACATGGGACAGTAACATCACAGAGAAAGATTCAGGTGAGCCAACGTCTATACTTTATACCAGATGCTGGGATAAAGTGAGTCAGTTTCCAGTACTCTTGGGCTCTGCTCTGTGCTAGCTTCCAGCTTAGACTTACTCTTTGGGTCTACAGCATTCATAAGATCTAGCATTGCTTGCTCTCTGTTTGCTCTTTTCCCAAGGAATACTTTTCTGTAACTCTCATCTCTCCAAAGTCCTGGAACTCCACTTCCATGAAGGATGAAGAGAAAGGAGGAGACAAGAATAAGATCAGGCATTTAAAATGTAGCACATAATTAACCACTCATTTTGCCCTTCTGGCATGCTCCACTCATTTTATCACAAAGAGAGCAACATGTGTTGACAATAATAACATTGATGGTTTGATTGAATGAACAATAGCTATTTCTTACTTATTCTGAGAAACCAAGTTGATTTTATAATACTTTCCAGACCCTGCAGATGGAGAAGGCCCAGAGTCATTGAGCTCAGCGCTTTCTAAAGGAGCAACTGTTTACAGCCCTTCCAGATACAGCTACCAGGTAAGAAAGCAGTCTCTGGCCTCTAGGCAGAGTGGCATGTATTTATTCTGAATTGAGATGTTGTGTTCCTAGTCCTCGTACTGTCCAGGTGCTGATAATTGCTTAGAGTTTCAGCAGCCCTGTAAGTCCCTGTCTGCTAATCCTTAAGGATGTCAGTAAAGTCAGTGAGGTGATCCAAGACAGCCATTTTAATGTTTCTGGTTATCCTTTAAATTTTCTTTTAGTATAAAAAAGAAAAGTGGGATATTGTAAATACCCAGAGGCTATTAGAGAGACCACTCACTTCCTTATGCTTTCCTCCTTCCTCTAGCTCCTGCAGTGTGATAGTCCACGGACAGAATCACAAAGCCTCCTTCAACAGAGTTCCTCCCCCTTTAGAGGACATCCCACACAATCTCCAGGATACAGTTATCGAACTACTGCACTGAGACCTGGAAACCCCCCCTCTCACAGTTCTTCGGAGTCATCCCTGTCTTCTACGTCCTACCCCAGCCCTGCCCACCCTGTGTCCACAGACTCGTTGGCCCCATTTACGGGGACTCCAGGGTATTACAGCAGCCAGCCACATTCTGGAAACAGCAGTGGCAGCAATCTTCCAAGGAGAAGTTGTCCTTCTAGTGCTGCTAGCCCTACCCCACAGGGCCCCTCAGACTCACCAACCTCAGACTCCGTTTCTCAGTCCAGCACAGGAACTCTGAGTTCCACCTCCTTTCCTCAGAACTCTAGGTCATCATTGCCATCAGACTTACGGACTATCAGTCTGCCCAGCACTGGGCAGTCAGCTGCCTACCAGGCCTCCAGGGTATCTGCGGTTTCCAATTCACAGCACTACCCACATCGTGGGAGTGGGAGTGTGCACCAGTACCGACTCCAGCCACTCCAAGGGTCAGGAGTCAAGACTCAGACAGGACTTTCCTAGGGCTTCTGGATGTGGGCGAACTGAACTTAACGAGCCCATAGCTGCTTCCTTCCAGCTGCCTCTGGAACCTAGGCCGAGCATATTGCTGAGGAAGAGGGGTACAAGGTGCAGAGCATTAGGTCTGGTCGACAAGAAATAAAGACTTGTGGTCATGACTGGCCTCTGGCCTTGGAGAAAGATGTAAATCTTGTCTGAAGCAGAGACTATAAAGAAGTTTCTCCCTGCTGTTTAGGGTACATTGTTAACAAGCAAATGGTGTTTCGGTTAGTAACGGTTCTAAGTGCAATGAGTTGTGTTGAAGCCTCTGTCTCCCATCCTTGCCTGTAGCCTATAGTCACTTGTGCAGTGAGGACATCTTTTTAAATAAAAAGAAAGTTGTTTTTTTTTTTTTTCTTCTTTTCAAAGGAAAAACATTGAAAGAGCCAAACTCAAAGCCCCAAGCCATCTGAGTAGTGTTAGGGTTTTATGCACTTAAGAAAAAAGGTAGGTATGTAAATGTTGACTATAAGACAACCATTCCAAAAGCAGATACATGGCCAAGGTGTGTCCACCAAGAGTACTCCCTACCTTTGTCTTCATATCACCAGGAAAAGGCAGAGGTAGTAAAGCTTGGAGCTTGCTCTGACTGAGGGCTTCCTGGTCTCTGAAGAGGAGCTAGTAGTCAGCTCTTGATTACTTGGGAGCAGATTATCCAACTGGATTGAGCCCCAGCTATTACCATCCCACTCCTTCCCACGCTGTTTCACAGCTTAGTAATGGAGCACCATGAAGTAAGAGGTGAGACGGGCCAGTTTAAGAAGGATCCAAAGTGGTCTGGGAATTCGTTAATTTTATTTTTCCTGCTCCCAGTTAATCAGGAGTTGCTGATCCTAAGAGCAGGACTGCCTCCGTGATTGGGGAGCATGCACTCATGACTGCAGGGTAAGAATGGGAAAGATAGGGTTGTGAAGTGGCACCGACAGGACTGCGATTGTGTGTGGGGCTTGCTCCACGTTTCTTTGGGGGAATGCTTAAGTAAGAGTGGGCCGGTGAGTGTGTTAACAAGTCACCCATACCCCTAACACTGTTCTGGATAGAGACAAGAGCAGACTGGCTTCTCCCCATCAGTGCATTGTGCCTGTTGTACACCCCTGGAGGAGCCCTGGAGCCAGCCCAGGTGGGGTACACAATCTTTTTAAATTCCATATGGTTGCCAGCTTATTTCTTTCACTTGTTTACTGTAATACCTGGCGTGTTTTTATTTATCTAATTTTGTATTCAGCTATAACCATGGTAGGGTAGTGAGTATATGACAGGTGTAATCCCTGGTGCTGCAGTGGACCTTCTTTTCTTTTGGACAAGATATACTGTGAGTCTCCCTCCTTCTAATTTGTTTTCTCCCCCTCTCTCCCCCTCCCCCAGCCTCTTTCAGCCCCTCACCTACCCTGTTCTACAACTATCATATGCACAGTCTTCTCTCTTTGTGTGTGACTGTTACAAAATTTTACTTTTCAAAATTGAAATCAGGTGTTTGCTCAAATGAGGGGAGATGTTTTGTTTTTAATGCTGAGCCCTCAGCAGAGTACTTTTCTTTTTTTTTCCCCCACAAACCCATCAGTCTGGGAGAGCGTTGGGAGTGGAAATCATGTTGCCTGGGATGCCGGTTTCTTTGTATATTATATAAAACGTATGTAAATGTCTCTCCATTTGGGCTGGGGTTTGCATTCTCTCCTTGGCTCTTAACCAAGGGGAGAGGCCAGCGGGCAGGCGGCCCTCACCCTGCCTGGCACGTGCAGAGACCCCAGCCACTCTGTGTGGGCAGGGTGCTGTCAAGACCAGACCTCTGGGGGGGGTGGGGGTGGGGGGAGGGGGGACTCTTGGAAGGGAAGAAGTATCACTTCTTTCTCAAGTGGAGTGTTTACACCTTGCTGTAACATTTGAACTTTCACAAGAGATGTAATAATTTTGATAATAAAATTCTTAACCATAATAATCACAAGGTTGAAATTTTCTTTGTTCAGTTCTGCTGTATTGCTTTGTCTGGTTTTCCTGATAACCTTACCTGACAAAGGGCAAGGTGGACCCCCATTCAGAAGAATATGCTCTTAGTGAATTTATTTGCCATTAATGGGCCCCTGGATGCTGATTTGTCTTCCCTTCTATGACTGGCACCAGGCAGTGTTAGTGTACAACTCTAATACTGAACTGACTTTTGGAAACTACATGACTTAGAATGCGGTGCCTGGTATTGCAGCTCTTTGTTCGGCAGCTGTTGATTGGCTGTTCTCATTCAGAAGCAAGGCCAGTCAATCGTGGTGCTAAGCTTGTTACGCTGATAAAAATTGGTGTGAAAAGAACAAGGACTCTTCTAAAGGAGAGAAATTACCTAGTAGACAATTTTCTGTTCAATACCATGTTATTAAACTTCACCAAGATGGCACCAGAAGGGAAGCTCCTACCCTTCCCAAACCTAAAGCACAGGTTTTGACAGCCAAGAATAGATTGCTGAATAAACATCACTTTTCACCAGCCCAAGACATCACAAGTCCAGAAGTACCCCCAAATACCTTTAGAAAGAGTGCCCCAAGGGGCTGGAGAGATGGCCTAGTGGTTAAGAGTGCCAACTGCTCTTACAGAGGACCCGGGTTTGATCCCCAGCACCCACATGGTAGCTGAGAACCGGCTTTAACTCCAGTTCCAGGGGAATCTGACACCCACTTCTGACCTCCGCGGCATTGCACGACACGGGTGCACAAACCTACATGCAGACAGTACAGTCATACACATAGAAGAATAAATAAATAAATTTTTTAAAAAAGTGCCCCGGGGTAAATGAACTTAACCACTCTATTCTCACATCCCTTGCCAACTGAGTCTGCCATGAAGAGTGAAGAGGCAGCTCTTGGCTTCATTTTGAGTGCCAGGCCAACAGACACCAGGTCAAACAGACAGTGAAGATGCTCTGTGACATTGATGTCACATGGAGAAGGCATGTATTCAAACATTAGAGTGCTTTAGATGCTGCCAACAAAAAATTGGGATAATGCATCCCAGGATAGCTAGGAATATGGATCAGCCCATTTGTAAAACATCCTGCCCTGACGTTAACAAATTGGATACCCCTTAAAGGAAACTAGAAAGTGTATTATATATACTTTTTCACCATTTAAATTTAAAAAATAAAAGCTCTTGGTGTTAATGTTACAGGTAAAAGCCACTCTGGATTATTGGTCAGGAACAGTTTCTGAGAAGTTGACATTAAAGCTAGAGACCTCAGTGATGCATAGTTAGTGTGCTGGATAGCTTTAGTGTCAACTTGATACACCTGGGTTGAGGGAGCCTCAATTGGGGAATTGGCTCCATTGGATTGGCCGTGGCCACGTCTGTGGAGTACTGTCTTGATTGTCAGGCAATATGGGAGGGCCCAGCCCACAATGAGTAGTGCCACCCTAGGCAGGTGCAGGTTGTTATGTACCGTATAAGAGGGCAGGCTGGGCATGAGCCAGGGGAGCAAGCCAGTGAGCAGCATTCCTCCATGGCCAGTGCTTCAGGTGCCTCCAGGTTCCTGCCCTGAGTTCCTGCCTTGGGCTCCCTGAGTGATGAACTGTGACCCAGGAGATGTAAGCTGAATAAACCCTTTCCTCCCCAAGTCGGTGTCAGTCAGAGTGTTTTGTCACAGCAATGGAAGACAAACTAGAACAGAAATTGGTACCAGAAGAGTGGGGTATTGCTGTGACACACCTGACCTTGGTGTTTTGGGGAAGGACTGTGGAGGCGTTTGGAACTTTGGGCTGGGAAGATCACTGAATGCCTAAAGATCATTGCTGTGGAGCTTGGAGCAGTTTTGCTGAAAGAGTTGTAGAAGATGGAGGCCTGGCTTGTGAAGTTTCTAGTTTCAAAGGGGAGCAGAGATCATCAGGACTGTGTAATCTGTGGGTTCTGGTCAGCTGGGGCTGAAGAATCAGCTGTAAGAAAAATTAATAAAAAATCATAAAAGAAAAAAATGTAAAAAAAAAAAAAAGTGTAAAAAAAACTAAAAAAAGAATCAACAGCAGCAAACCATACATGCACTTTTTGGTCTTATAACAATCTTACAAGGAGTTACCCATACTTATAACTGCTATGCTGATTTGTAAAGAGAAAAACTTTATAAGTCCAAATTATTCTCGAGGCCAAGAGGCTACAGGCCAGTAATGGAGCCGCATCCTTCCCACCCTGCGTGTTTTTGCTTTGTATTTTACTTATAGAGGTACTTTTATGGGAACATAGGTCACATACCATCACAGTTGTTTCTGTGCAGAAAATCTGACAGCCGTGTAAGCAGTCTGACATCTACCACTCACATGGCTTTTGCGGGGAAGTTATGCCCATTTATTATCTCTCCCCTTAAAGAGTGTGCTGATCCCCTATTTACACTACCTAAATTACTATTCTAGTGCTAGGTCATAATTGTAACCCTTTCCCAGCTAGATCTCAAACTATGTGCCGATTTTGTTTTTTTTAATTTTTATTTATGTTTGTAGGTGGTAAATGAATGACGACTGGCCTGCTGTAGGTTTGTTCACACATGTTCGTGCATCTGGCGAGGTCAGAAGAGGTTCGGATTCCTCTGGAATCTGAGTTCTCCTGGAATTGGAGTTCAGACGTGCTTAGTAGCCACCAGGATGGGGTGGGCTGGGGATCGAACCTGGGTCTCTGCAAGAGTCAAGGTCGGTCGCTCTTAAACCGCTAGGCGCTCGCTCTTCCAGCCCCTTCATTTGACAATCTACTTTTTAATAAACGAGCCTACAAAAGACAAAAACCTGAAATAACGCGCATTGGGGCCCCATGCCTATCTGTCTAGTTTGTCTTCCTTGCTGTGACAAAACACCATAACCAAAAGCACTTCTGACCAATACCGAACTTGGGGAGGAAAGGGTTTTTTCAGCGTACAGCCTGCCGGGGTCCAGTTCTCATCAGAGCCCAAGGAAAGAACTCAGGGCAGGAACCTGGAGGCCAGGAGCTGCAGCACAGGCCATGGAGGAATGCTGTGTCACTGGCTTGCTCCCCCTGCTCACATGATTCCCAGCGCATGCCGCACCTGCCCTCGTATCTGGTTACAACAACAAACAACCTGTCCAAGGGTGGCAGCACTACTCATTGGGGGCTGGTGGGGGGGTGTGGGGGCCCTGCCCCACAATGCTTTGACAATCAAGACAATACTCCACAGGATGTGGCCGCACGGACGGCCAATCCAATGGAGCAAATTCCCTCCACCAAAAAAAAAATTGAGGCTCCCCTGCAAACCCAGGTGTGTCAATAGAAGTTGACACTAAAAGCTATCCAGCACAATTGACAATTGACCCCCCCTTGTCAACTTGACACAAAAACACATCACTATTAAACCCACCACCTTTCCAGTTCTTATCCCAATATCCATATCCCCAAAAGTAATGAATGGTTAACACATTAATCACCCAACCGAAGACCTAAACACACAAAAAACACCTATTAAAAAAGCCCCACAAGTCCTTAAAATGTCCAAAATGCTTAAAAGTTTCGTCTATTAAAAGGTCTCTTAACTGTGGGCTGCTGTAAAATATCCAAAACAAGTACTTGTCTTATTTCACAACAAAAAAGGGAAGAATCAGGCCTCCTCAAACAAACAGCCAGCAAAGTAGCGCAAAGCTGGATAAACCCTGGGACTTCAACTCATGATCTTCTGGAAACTCAAAGGGTTTCGGCAAGCTACACCCTTCTCTGACGACAGACTCTGTCTTCTTCTGCGTCCGTTAGTTGGCACACACAACTCATCTCGAAGGCCCAGGCCGGCTCCATTACACACCTGCTGCTACTCTTAGCTGCTCTTGTGGTCTTCCCATGGTCCTGGTCTCTCCAAAAAGCTGGGGTCAACACTGAAACTGAGGCAGCACATTCACCAATGGGCTCTTCTGATTTCTCTCCTGGTTGCAAAGCCCCACTTCTCCGCTCCTCATGACCCCCTGCAATCATGTGGGTCCTTCCGCTGGGGCATGCGACTGAGGTGCACTTGTCCACCAATGGTCTTTTTCCTTTTCCTTTTTTTCTTCCGTTTCCTGACCTCTCACAGTGCCAAACCTTAGCTGCTCTCTGTGACCCCCCGCAGCTCTCTGTTGACCCCGCCCTCATTTCAACACCATAAACCATGTGTAGAACCTCGTACAACACTACCAGATCCTCAAGGAAGAGTACCTGGCCCTTCTTCTGGCTCGAGATGAGGTCCTCAGGCCCTCTTCGGTCACGCTTGCTGTGGGCTGACCCTGAAGAAATCACTCCCAGAAGATTTCTATCCACATGATCTTGTTTCTTGTTATTACCAGCTGATTCTTTCAGCCCCAGCAACCAGCATCAATTGTCCCAATACANTGTCTCATTCTGACCTAATCTTTGGTGCAAAGCTCAGCTTTCTCTGCCTACACCTGGGGCATCTGAGGTACTTCACGGCAACGAGTGTGCACTTCTCACCAATCATGACACGTGCACGCTCGGCACCTGTTCTGTTGACCGCCCTCATTTCACCCGACACCATATAAGGCCGGTAGACCTTACACCTACCAAGATCAAGAGACTGGCCCTTCTGGCGTGAGATGGAAGGTCTCCAGGCCCTCCTTCGGGATCACGGCTTCTGTGTGGCTGACCCTGAAGAAATCTCCCCAGAAGATTTCATCTCACATGATCATTGTTTCTTCTTATTATCCCAGCTGATTCTTTCAGCCCCCAGGCTAACAGCATCAAAGTCCACAGTAGCAACAACTTACTTCAGGTTTTCTGGTAGTTGCTTGCTTCGTTTTATTTATTTCTGTATGTGTATCAATGTACTGTCTGCATGCAAGTTTGTGCACCCATGTCGTGCAACGCCGCGGAGGTCAGAAGAGGGTCTCGGATTCCCCTGGAACTGGAGTTCTCCTGGAATTGGAGCTTCAGACGGCTCTCAGCCGCCATGTGGGTGCTGGGGATCGAACCCGGGTCCTCTGTAAGAGCGGTCGGCGCTCTTAACCGCTAGGCCATCTCTCCAGCCCTTTTTTAATTTTTATTTTTTGGTCTTTTCGAGACAGGGTTTCCCTATAGCCCCAGCTGTCCTGGAACTCACCTTGTAGACCGGGCTGGCCTTGAACTCACAAAGATCCGCCTGACTCTGCCTCCCAAGTGCTAGGATTAAAGGCGTGCGCCACCACGCCCAGCTTGGTTGCTTGATTCTTTTAAATTGTCTTGATCTTCCTGAGGGAGAGATTCTGACCTCCACAGCATTGCATGACACAGGTGCACAGACCTACATGCAGACAGTACATTCATACACAAACATAAATAATAAAATTTTAAAAAAAAGTGCAGAAACCAGTTTCCAGGGTGTAAGAGTTGGGTCAAAACACCACCACAGTGGCAGGCCTCTATTAAAATGGCAGTTATGAAGATAAGGAGAAGTACTTGGGATTATATATATTTGGAGGATTCAGCAGTGGATTTGACTGGCAATGTTTTTTTTCTTTCTAATATTTGTATAACAGATCATTTACTGAGAACCTATAGCTGACTGTATTTTGCTGAGTACATAAGGTACTTAAAGATGATGACATGATTGTTTGGAATAGATCAGTAGGGCATTTTGGAGAGTATACCCTAGGAATAATCTGTCACTGCTCATAACCTAATATTGCCCCTGGTAAGAGGAAAACAGGGCATATGGTCCTCTTTAAAAAGTTTTGTATTCTTAGTAACATTTGTCTCATAATTTTGTGAAGAATTTAAGCTGGATGCTGGAAGGTAAAGAGAGAATTACAACAATGTTGGAAGTATACTGTGTGGGTGCTGATAAAGAATAAGCCTCTTTGCTTCCTGCTACATTTAGAAGATATTGAGGTAAGATCATCAGCTGCCTATTGGGATTTGGTGGGTTTGCTGTTCTTAGCAAGTACCAACTGTGTTGCAAAATACTTTGCTTTGCATGTGGTCTAACTGAAACAGCAATGTTAAGATTGTAAGGTAGCCACATACACTCTTAACACTTGCCTGACCTCTTGCATTTATGTCATCAATTATTGTATACATCTAACAATATATAAGGTAAATTTTCATTTAATTTCTTAATATTTATATTTTTATTTTATGTGTTTGAGTGTATTCCCTGCAATTAAGTAGGTACACCAGTGTCGTGCAATGCCCACAGAGGTCAGAAGAGGATGCAGATCCCCTAGAATTGGAGTAACACATGGTTGTTACTGCTGTGTGGGTGCTGAGAATCAAACCCTGGTCCTCTGCAAGAGAAGCCAGTGCTCTTAACTGCTGAGCCATCTCTCCAGCCCCATTTCTTAATTTTTTTTTTTTTTTTTTTTTTGTTTTTTTAAAACAGGGTCCCCCTTTTGCCCCTGCTTTGCTGGAACCCCCTCTGTAGACCCAGCGCCCCTTGAACCCACAAATATCTTCCCGCCTTTTCCCCCCCAGCGCAAAAAAAAAAAAAAAAATGGATTATTAGGGTGGAATATGGCTCAGTGGTTTAAGTAGCAGCGAGCTGCTCTTCCAGAGAACCCAGGGTTTGGTTCCAGCACCAGAAAGCAGCTTACAATGGTCCATAACTACAGTGTCCAAACACCTATCTGGGTTTATAGGGGCTGGCATGGAATGTGGTACATTTACATGTAGGCAAACACCAAAAACATAAAAAAAAAAAAAATGTGGACTGTGAAAATCATAGCTGTTTAAATTTAGAATCAAATAGTTTCTCTCGGGAGTTATGCAATATCCTCACATAAAACATTCTTGGATTTGGGGGGTGGAGAGATGGCTTAGTGGTTAAGAGCAGCTAACTGCTCCTTACAAGAGACCGTGGTTTCAATTCCCCAGCACCATTATGGCGGTAAAAAATCGGGGCCCATTTATAACTCCAGTTCTCACGGGGAATCCAAAGACCCTCTTCTGCTCCTCTAGCAGCATTTGCACGACATGTTGCACGACCTACAAGTGCAGACGTACATTATACACATTAAATAAGTAAAGAAAAAATAAAACCCAAAATATATATTGAAAAAATAAGTAATAACAAATTTAAAAAACATTCTGGATTTTCATGAGACAATCTTAATTTCACTAGTTTTCAAAAATACTTCATTTATAATGTGATTTATCCCTTCCTATCTCTATTTTTAAAAACTTTTTCTTGGCGTAATCT
>VZQC01013266.1:417551-449364 GCA_009823505.1 Rhizomys pruinosus | reverse complement strand
AAAAGAAATATAATACACAAAATTTCTGAAAACATCATCCTTTAGAAAAATCGAGTTGAAGTATTTCTTTCCAATTAAGAAATGTTTGTTAGCCACAGTGTTCTCCATATCAAACACTGATTTATGTCTATATAATGAAATATTCTGTGAAAATAAAAAATCCTTTTAATATAATTTAAGGTGAGCAATTTTCTAGCCTTTCTTCAGATCCTGGATATTCCCTAGTCTCTATACTGATAATTCCCTTTGTTCCATCTAAGAAATAATTTTTATAACACTGCCCATGCTGTTTTTATAATACAGCATGGGACTCAGTGTTATTTAATGAGGCATTTCTCTTCATCAATCTGAGAAACTTTGAAATGTTTTCATGCTGCGCACAAAGATGAGAGTTTATAGAATATGCTTGACTGTAAAATTTCTCTATTTTTATGCAAACATAAATCAACAGACTTTGGAAGTTGATGATCTACTTAATGTTTAGTGCACAGTTTGCTCACAAGGATTTAGGTGACCTATTGAGAAAAAATACTCATGTACTATTAATTAGGTTTGAATTATTTTCTAATTACATAGATCTCCTCCTTGCTTCAGTGTTCCAAAACAGAAAACAGTAAGTAAATCCAATATTATTAGTCTTGATTTTCAATACTTCATAGACATTATTGATTTATTTTCAAATCTCCTTTCAATGAATTTTATCTAACCAACAGAAAGTATATTATTAGAGTGTTATGTGCTATTATGCCTGTAAATTCCATTGTCTCAAACTATTAAAAAGGGAATGATATACATAACAACAGTGTTCATTCAGTTTTTGACACTGCAGTATGACCGTGTTACTAGAAATTTTCTGGGCTGTGTTCTTAGTTATAGTAGGACGTATGCAGCCGCTGGGCTGCAGATTAACATGTCTGAATACAAGTTTAGAAGCCACACAGTACAATTAACTCAGCTGTATAGTAATCTCCAGCATGCTGGGCTAAATTCACATTAACACTTATCTGGTCATAAATTGAAACACTGATAATTAAGTAAGGTCCCCTATATTTCATCTTTCTGTTTCTTTACTAATGAAGCTTTAGTTCACCTTATCTTGAACTCAGTTTGTATAGTCAAGTAATGAAGGAGCTAGAACACATTTCAATCTGAACAAAGCATCATCATTTCAAATATTAGAACCCTGTATTTGTTTCAAATAATTTCTTGGAACATTCCTTTTATGACCTAGGTAGGAGTTCATTTCATAATGGAGGTGAGCACATTACTTTATTTGCCTATGGGGGAAGAACCAAAATAAACTTACATTTAAGGGTTGTTCCTTACAAAACAAAACAAAACAAAACAAAAGAGCAGATTCATATTTTCAGTGCATAAAAATAGCAAACAGAAGACTTTTTAATAGCATCTGCTTTGTTGAATTTTTGAACTGTTTCTTAAACTGAAGCAACGGATTTATAATCTTAATAGTTAAGCCAAGAATTCTAGTTGTGGTCAAATGATTCACTCATCATCATTAGAGTGCATATGCAGAAAATTTGGTCATTGTGTTCCCAGCTGGCAGCTTTTACTAACATCTGGGTTATTAACATCAGAATCAGCAATCTAGAGAATTGTTCTTCTAGCACATCCAGCTAATCCTGGGCCCAAATTAGTTCTTTTCCAAACCCACCTGCAGGAAAATCTAGCCATCGAGCAGTTTACCCTTGCATGGAGTTGTTAAATTAAATGTAAGGGTATATTACAATTAAACATCCCAGAAAATTTCAGACTTGCTTTTTTTATCTGTGGATAAGTTTTGGCATCTTGATTTTTGAAAAATGAAGGTCAAGACATCAATAAAATTCACTTGTCATTGAGAAATATTCAGTGAAGACTCAGAATCTCTGACTCCTAAAATTAATAATTAAAATGAAAACATAATCTTCATTTTTAAATATTTTATTGATTAATTGTGTATTTTATTCATTATATTTCAATTCAATTTAGACACAATCCCCTCTCCCTGCCCCTACCCCACTCCTGTTCCTGCCTTCTGTCATACATGTCTTGCATTTTTCTTTCAGTCTTTCCAAAGTTTTTCACTGCAGAGGCTTGTTGTTTTGAGCAGAGTTTAACTGTATCATTCAGTTGGTGTTTTTCCCTCCCCCTTTTATTGCTCCAACATATGCCTATATAACCATCACATATGCTTCAAAACTATGACCTCTGAGAATAAACTGTATGTTAAATCCAAAATATGTTTAAGATTTCACATTTCCCCCCTCTAATTTTATATTACTCTAAAATATAAATTCATACCTTCCACCCATATTCAGTAATTACAGAGTTTGAAAATAAGTGGTAGATCGATTCTAGAGCCCTTCATTTTTAATATAATTTAAGAAGTATGATATCATATATATATATATATATATATGTATATATTATATAATACTTCTAACGTACTTCTTTGGTTATGTGAAATAAGATCAGCATTTTAAAATACCAATTCTGTGATATATTTGAGCATCTTCATCATTCTGGAGATGATTCCTGGATTTTCCTTTATCTAGTTTTAGATGATTTTACAGTGTGGGGTATGAAATTCCTAGTTATTCTAAGTGCAACAATTAGTATACGGTATTTGCCATTCACTAATATAGTTGACTGTTCGAACATTTTAACATTACATGTCTATAATAGGCCCTGAAAACTTGGCTGATTGTCCTTGTTGAAAGTTCATCTCTGTGGGGAAAGACTGTTGTGTGGTAAACATTTGCACATAATCTGTGATTCTAAGTGAGTTCTTCATGAACCAATGTGTCATGTATTTCTAAAGTCTTAAACATGGATAATTCAATCAAAAATATCTGATTTTATCTGCATCATACAGTAGTTGGTGTGGTTTTCCATAGAGTATTATTTGTGCAAAACACATATTTGAACAAGTCTGGGTCTTCATTCTTTCTGTTCCATTCTCAGTCATATGGCTGTCCTCAGCAAATGATTCCACATTTCTCTTCCTTGGCCATTTCAACCATGCTATTTGGTTTAGAATGAAAGTTTTCCTTTGTGAATTGCAACATTACAGTTGCTAAATATTTAATTCAGAAATATTTAAATCTTCATTTAGATAAGGTGTCTGGTCTGTGATATTATTTTGTGGAAGTGAGGTTGGTTAATTTTGTGTAATTTGCATTATTTACTTCCTTTTTATAAAAAAAAAAGTCAGATATTTTCAGTACAATATATATCATTGTGGGAAAAAATCATCATATAAAGAGATTTTCCAAGGGAAATATTATTACTTGAATAATCATTTCTACTTGATATCTCCTTCAGCTGCCCCAGCATAACTGTTTTATTTTCTTAGGTATTCCAATATAGGTTGATTTCTTGCTGTACACTTTAGCTTCATTGCTATTTATCTTTTATCAAATACTGATTAAAAATCATTGTAGGAATAGTGGTTTGTTGTTGTAATTAGTGATACAGATAAAAGGGCCCAAATTATAGATTCGACAAACCTAATATAAGAACCCTGCATTCTGAATCGTAACATTCCTTCTCCCTCTCAAGAATCCTATGTAGCTATTCAGACTAGCATAAACAAGTACTGGAAATTTCTGAAGCAAACATCAGCCTAGAAAAGACTAATGGATTTTTATTATTAAACTCAATAGGCACAAACAAATGAGACTTTTAAAAAAATTAGACTTACAATTTTAAGATTTTATGTATCATTTTATTTTATGTGTATAAGTCTATTGTCTGCATGTATGTTAAGTGCACCCATGTTGCTCAATGCCTATGGAGCTCAGGAAGAGGGCATTGGATTGCCTGGGATTGGAGTTGCAGATGGTTGTTAGTTACTATGTGAGTGTTGGGAACTGAACCCAAGTCCTCTATTAGAACAGGCAGTGCTTCTAACTGTGGAGTCCTCTCTCCGGCCCTTAGAATTATTTTTAACAAGTGCTTCAAAGAATGTACTGAGTACTTTAATGCTAGACAGATTAAGGCTTGATGTAGTAAGTATGTGCTAAATATGTCTATAATCAAATAAATTTGATAAATTTTTATCAATATTCCTATTTAGGAGGTATATAAAACATAATGCTTGTCTTCAGAGAATGAAGTCTCAAGAAAAAATATACACAACTTTTCATTCTGAGAAAATTTCCTTGAGATTAACCTACCCTGGAATAACAACCCTTTTATTTTGTTATACAATAGATCTTTACAAAGCAAATCAGGAATATAAAATGTGGGACAAAGAAAAAGTTGTTTTCTTTTTTTTAGTTTTTTTTATTCTTGTGTATGTATAAATGTACTGTCTGCATGTAGGTTTGTGCACCCGTGTTGTGCAATGCCGCGGAGGTCAGAAGAGGGCATTGGATTCCCCTGGAACTGGAGTTATAGATGGTTCTCAGCCGCCATGTGGGTGCTGGGGATCAATCCCGGGTAGTCTGCAAGAGCAGTCGGTGCTCTTAACTGGTAGGCCATCTCTCCAGCCCAGAAAAAGTTGTTTTCTAAAAGTAAATAAACAAGTTTCTTCAAGAAACGTTTAAGGATGCTTCTAAAAAATGAATTTGTTAAGAATTCGTAGTGTGCGGGCTGTGGTGCGTTGCATGCCTTACATCCTAGCGACTGGGAGCCAGAGGCAGTGTCAGATGATCTTTGTTAGTTCAGGCCGCATGGTCTAGAGTGAGTTCGAAAAAATAAAACACAGGACAAGGGAGACCCTGTCTCAAAAATGGACCACAAACAAAAAAAAAAGGTAAAAACAAGAAATCTTAGTTGTCATACACTGGGTTGGACAATGATGACAATTCCAATAATATGTATTGGGACAAGTTAACAATCAACGTTAAATTAACACAGTGCTTATTTACGTTTGGTGTTTTTAAAAAGCTTTCTTATTGTGGAGCAAAATATAACATTAGCCCCATTTTTAAAAAACCTTTCTCTCATTGCTAAGATTAATACACATTACTGAATTATAAAACGTATACTAACAAAGAGAATGGCCATAGCAGTTAACAGCAACGACCGCTCTTGCAGAGGACTTCGGTTCATTCCCAGCTCCCGCATGGTGGCGAGACCACCATCTGAAGAAGTTACTCCACTATTCTAGGCGACATCCGTTTCCTTGAGGGGGAACATCTCTAAACACCTCTTCCGACCTTCCGGACATTGCACGACATGGGGCAACAAACGCATGCAGACAGTACATTACATTTACTACAACGGCTATCAGTCGGGGTTACGGCCGCATACATAAAATTATATGAAATTAGGAATAACAGAAAAAAAAACTCAGTAAAAATTAAAACCACTTGAATCAATTCTTTATTACCCACAATATATTGCAAATCTATGGGAAAAATAAAAAGCTAGTCCTATGTGAACAATGTTATAGCACTCATTTGGTTTTCTACTAGAAAATTCGTAAGCATTTCGGGGTGGATGAGATGGTCCTGCGGTATAAGCGAGCCGACGCACTCTAACGAAGACCAGTGTTCGGCATCCCCAGCCCACATGGCGGGTGAGTGCAACCGTCTGATAACTCCCGATTCTCACGGAGAACTCCTAGTTCCGAGGGCTGACATTCCGCGACGCGTTCTTCTGATTTCCTCCGGCATTGCACGACACAGTGTGCACCATGATGAAACTTACACTGCATACACATAACAGAAAATAAAAAAAAAAAAAAAAAAAAAAAAAAATATAATTACAAAAAAAAGAAAATTAGAAACTTGTCATGGAAATAATTATAATGTGCATATTAACAGGTCTGTCAATAAGAGAAAACAAGACATAAAAAAGAGTGTAAGGAAAAGGTAAATATAAATAAAGGGTATAAAATGATGCAAACGAACAATCAAAAGCTATGAATAGATGATTGTGATACTTTGAAAGGATAACCAGGTGTACATACGCAACGGAAAAAGCGTGACTCCTCAAATAATAAACTCATTAGTTGAAAAGAGCAATACTGCATAAGACCTGTAGTGGAACTTCAGAAAACCTTAAGGAATACATTAAATCTGTCAACCCTATCACTAACTAGGCAACCTAAAAGAAATGTCTTACATTTTATCACTGTCTTAGTGCCTTCAAAATTCGACATTAATAATGAATTCATGCTACCAGCACCAACAAAACAATTGTAAAAAAGCCTATTATTAAAATCTCGCCACTAATAGACCAAAGTATCAGATATGCAAATCGCACTAGAAAGAAACTCTAAGACTCACAAGAACTAATACAATATTCCTCACTCGTAGAGGATTGAGTTGGAAGGCTCCACATTACGTTCTGTGAAGAAATAGAAAATAGTTCTCATGAGACCTAAAACCAGAAAAATGAACCCAACAAAACAAACTAACTAAGTCTCAATCTTATACGAACATAGCTCAAAATATTCCTAAATCCAATGCGCTTGAAAACCAAATTCCCGTATCTCCAATGATATTTATCCTGGATCATGTACTACCTGGATATAAGGTTCCAATTCATCAGACATTCGGGGATGATTCAATATACATAAATCATAAACTAAACTACCACATTACACAACTCAAGGAGAGAAATTACAGATCAGTCCCAAGACAACAGTAAAAGTCGATACAAATTACATATATACATTCATGATTATAATATCATCTTGAAAAAGCTAGCGGGATATTCAATGTAATCAAAGCACCATGTAAATAAAGCCCACACCCAAACATTATAACATAGTTTGTTTAAACTTTTCCAACAAATGCACCTATTAAAATCTCGGAAACACTCGACAAGGATGCCCATACTCTTCATTCTTGTTCAATATAGTTCTTGAAGTCCTGGTTAAAACAGTAAGAAAAAATGAAAGAAATAAATACAATAAAAATTGGAAAGGCAGAAGCCAAAATATCTTTATTCCCAGGTATGATTCCCTTCATAAGCCCTAAATATTCTAACAGAGAATTTATAAATATGATAGAAACATTCATCAAAGTATAAGGATACAAAATTCACATAGAAAATTCAGTGGCTTTCTGAATACCAATAGCAAACACATGAAGAAAGAAATGATAAATTATTCCATTCATGATAGCTTCAAAACAATAAAATATCTTGGAATAAATCTACCAAAAGAAGTTAAGGATTTAGTAATAAAAGTTTAAGAGAGTATGGGGCTGGAGAGATGGCTCAGCGGTTAAGAGCGCTGACTGCTCTTGCAGAGGACCCAGGTTAGATTCCCAGCACCCACATGGCAGCTAAGAACCATCTTTATCTCCAGTTCCGGAGGAATCCGACACTCTCTTCTGACCTTCACAGCTTTGCATGACATTGATGCACCAACGTACATGCAGACAGTACACTCATACACATAAAAAATGGTTTAAAAAAGTTTAAGATAGTGAAGAAATATGTTGAAGAAGATACTAAAATATGTTGAAGAAGATACGAGAAGATAAAAAGACCTCCTAGGCTTTTGTATCAATGAGATGAATATCATAAAAATAGTTGTCTTACCCAAAGCAATCTATAAATTCAATATATAAGCCACTAAAAATCCCAGTATAATAGTATAATTCTGCACATAATTTGAAAAATATAATCTCAGATTTCATATGGAAACTCACACACACACACACACACACAAAAAAAAAAAAAACTAGGATAGTCAAAATAACCCTAAATGATAAAAAAATACCTGCTGGAGAAATTATCATGGCTGACCTCAAATTATATTCTAGATTTATCATAATAGAAACAGTATGATACTCTCATAAAAACAGATACATTCATCACCAGAATATGACTAATAATACAGATTTAAGTCTATACATTTACAGCCACCCGATTATTTACAACAGGGACAAAAATGCATTCTAGATGAAATATAGATTTGTTTGAACAGATGGTCTTGATCAAACTGGATAGCTCCATGTACAAGAATTATGTTATCCCCATATCTCACCATGCACAAAACTCAACTCCAAATCAATCAAGAACTTCAATATAAAACCAGATTCCCTGAATCTGATAGATGAAAAAGCAGGTGATACACTTGAAAATTTATAGGTAAAGGAAACAAATTTCTGAACAGGACTCTGATAATGCAGGCATTAAGTCCAACAATTGTCAATAGGAGTCTACGAAACGTAAAATCTTCTGTAACAGAGGATTCATACATTAACATGAAGAGACAATGTATTATCAAGTTGGAAAAAAGTCTTTGCCAGCTACACATCTTACAGATGGTTAAAAATCTAGAATATACATAGAACTAAAAAATAAAACTAAAGACAAGGAAAGAAAATAACTTAATTTAAACAACATTGCAAGGAGCTGAGTGATGACTTTACAAAAGATGAAATGCAAATTATTAAGAAATATTATTTGAATCTTCAACTTATTTGGCATTCAGGGAAATAAAATTAAAACCATTTTGAGATTTCACTTCACCATATTTAGAATCAATAAAACAAAAATTCATATGTACTGTCTGTTAGCTGTATGCTAGTTTTGAATTCTTAGATAAGCATGTTTCAACTGGAAAATACCAAGAGGTCAGAAAACAAATAAAGATTAAAGGGCTGAACTTCATAGCAGGGGAGATAGAATGCAGTGATATTAGGGGGCAAGTGGGAATAATAAGGTAGGAAGAATCAATTATTGGAGTATTGGAGGGAGGTGCAGAGGCTAGAATATAGGGAAGATATCAAAAAGGCCTTTAGAAAAAGCGACTTAACTCCCCCCGCCCATAGATTAAGGAGAAATATGATGATGATGAGGTCGTTCTCCAGCTGTGGATTGGAGCCAGCTGTTGTAGAGGTGTCCTCTTGTAGAATCGGTGGAACTGCCTTCTTTAATTGACTAATGGACATAGAAACTGTGAGGGGGATTGTTCTCTATTCAGAACCAAGTATAATGCTGAGGTCTCCTTAGGCTATGCACTTGGGCAAAATATATTAATACAGGAGCTCTGACATCAACAATGGATTGTTCTACCAAGGAGATGTTGGCCGGGGGATCTGGGCCCCCACAAAAGTTAAAGGCTCCTTGCCTCCAAACTGGGATATGTGCAGAAAGAGAGGCGATGAGGCCCTGCTGTTGAAGACCTGATGTAAACGTGGGAGAGATGTATGGAGACCGCACTTGCAAATGTACAGATGGTCTCTGGAATGCCAGAGAGTGTTGCCAAAGGCCACTAAACCAATAAAGCAAATGTAGGTCTCCTGGAGTCATGCAAGACTCCTCGTCAGCACCAGCTACACCTCATCTGCCTGGAAATACTGTTCAGCAGTGGCAGCCATATGTCTGTATATACCAAATCTAATTGGCTATTAGCTCTCTCCTTGGAGGACTAACCCATGGCTGATGCCACAAGCTTACATCCTCTAATGGTTAGGAGATGTTATAAACCACACAAAGACCCTGCCATACTTAACAGAAGAAAATGTAATTCATGAATTAACATACCATCCAAACATCTGTGTCTATACCAAAGTAACCTACCATAACAATTAGTACTGTTTAAATACCTATATATCTAATTGCGTGTGCTTCATTAGTAGGATCGAAAGGCTATATATTATACTGTTTAAATACCTAAATATCTAATTGCATGTGCTTCATTAGTAGGATCGAAAGGTTATGCCTGGACAAGCTGGCAGCCCATGAAAGAAAACAGCCAGAACTGACTAGAGACCAAGACATCAGCTCCAGAGAAAGTAGAGTGTTTTGCTTCTCATCCACCTGTGCCCCTTTTCTAAGCCTAGGGAACAATCTGCGGAAGAGGGGGCGTGGTAGAATGTAAGGGCTTCGATTG
Source organism: Rhizomys pruinosus (assembly GCA_009823505.1). Taxonomy (NCBI): domain Eukaryota; kingdom Metazoa; phylum Chordata; class Mammalia; order Rodentia; family Spalacidae; genus Rhizomys; species Rhizomys pruinosus. Next base: position 439,559 of record VZQC01013266.1, on the reverse strand, counting down.
GGGTTAATGGTGAAACTACAACAATATAGACTGGACACTCATTTGATCAACTTGATTGAACATACAAGCCCCCCCTTTCAGGATGGTGGGACCCATGAGCTGTGTGGGTTTGGGCACAACTGCTCGCAAATTGGTTTTACATGAAGGATGCTTGTACTCACAGATTATCACTTATTGTTAAAGAAATGAAATCAAAACAAAACAAAAAAACAGAGAAAGATGCAGAAAAGTTATGGCAGAATGCATGATCTGGGTGGGGGGAAGGGAAGGGGATATATGCCTGAACTGAATTGGAAAATGATGTATGAAATACACAAAACATCAATAAAAACAGCGACTCTAGATTTAATTGAGAAATGATGTATGACCCGTGGAAAAAATTTAAGAACGATAAAAAATGTGAAAAAATATTTTGATAAATAAATCACAATTTTCTCCAAAAAAGAGAAAAAGCCATATGGAAACTTGTCAATATAGAAATGCCTTAAATGTATATATGTATACATTATAAAAGGTGATTTCTAAGATTTACCTTATAAGAGACATTTTTCCTGCTAGACATCATAGGTTATCAAAGTAAAAGCCCAATGCTAGGAATGGATTCCCTCTCTTGAAGCTGTTGACCAGGGATCCCACAAATCCTCCAACAATACTGACTGCTGTCTGTGCTTTTGGTTACTCACTAAAACTTGATGGTAAGACACCACTGCTTAAGACACTGCATACAAAGGTAAAGGAAAAATAAGAAGGAATCAAATTGGTAATGATTTCAAAACTTGATCTTTATTAGCTTTCATAATGCTGGTAGATACCATTCATGCTACCAGAAAAGAAAATCGATTATCAGCTTTACCCAGCTGTGAATCTTGCATACCTCAACAAGTAGAATGGGAAGATATGGCCTATGATGCATAGTAGCAAAAATAATGGCTGAAAACAATCATTTTACTATTGATTCAAATAGTCTGCTTCATCTGATGGGCCTCATACCTGACAATGATACCTTAGCTGTTAGGAGTTCATAGATCTAATGGGAAATGTTTGAACATATTTATCCTATACTCTAGAGGTATCTTGTTCACTGATTTTCTTTATATAAATATTTTCCTTTATTGATTCTTCTATTGAACTATTATGATAATAATTATATTTTTGCTTTGTTGAGACAGAGTTTCCCTGTAGCCTCAGATGGCCTGGAACTCCCTATGTAGAGCACCCTGCCCTCAATTTTACAGAGATCTGCCTATCTCTGTCTATGTCTTTGGTACTGTGATTACAGGCAAGAACTAGTGTGGCCAGAATCATTGAATTTTGAGCCTCTTAAGGGTTTAGGATGTGGTCAGATAACATCTGAATTATTATATGTGAACCATGCTTGACTCACAATGATATTAATAATAACCTTTACAGTGAACGAACAAGTACATCTTCAAGCAAAGTCAGACTAAGTTAATAAAAGGAGAACTGAAATCGTTCTGATTAAGTTTAATTATAAAAAACTACTCCAAGTTAAGCTAAATGTCACAGGTATTTAATGAATTTCTATCTTCTAAATTAAAATAGCTCATCCAGAACCATGCACATTACAAACCCTCAATTACTATTGATTGAGATTATTTCATGAAAGGCATGAGTTTGAGCAGTAAATGACAAAAAATCTCAACTCAAATAAATGCTTTATATATAAATATATGAAATAAATTATTACCTATCAAAACATTATTCCCTGAATGACTTCTGGATAAAAAATGGTGTGTGACAAATGCTTATGATTCTTTTCAAAGAAACAATATATGTATTTTAGGGATTTGTATTCAAATACTTATTTTAAGAAGAGAACCATAATGTTTAAATGATTTTGCTTTTCTAAATATCAAGATTTTCAGGCTTCAAACAATTTTTAAAATACGTGTTTAGTATTTTAGGTTTTTTTTTTTTAATTTCCACACTATCACAGAGAATCTGACCCTATCATGTTTAACAATTGATGAGATAAATGGTAACCACTACCACATTTTATTTAATATATAAATTGAGATAAAATTAATTTTGTCAAAGATGTCTAAGATACAAGATCAAAGGTACTGTTATTACTTTACAAAAAAGAAAGATGATCCAAAAAGAAAGCTTTACATCTCCCTTTATTTGGGGTGGGGGTCTTTTTTAGAGTCAGAGTCTCCCAGTACCCCCAGCTGGACTTGAACTCACAGAGATCCACCTGCCTCTGCCTCCCAAGTGGTAGAAATAAAGACATGAGCCACCATGCCCAGCAAGCTTTACATCTTAAAGGAAAAGTGAGTAAGAATCTCAGGACATAGAAATGGAATCATATTAATCTCTCTCTAGTGATGGAACTTTAATGATTTTTGTACTTAGCACCAAAGAGAGTTTAAACAACTCCAACAGCTCTCTTCATGATATTTTTTTTTAATTTTTAACAGTCGTCTAAAATCTTGAAAAGAAATCCATGCATATTTTAGCAGTACATTTTAATACTATGAGAAACTCAATTAACTGACAGTTATCTTACTTATTGGACTGCTAGTTCTCTATACCAGAAAGGGACTGAGAAAGCAGATCTTAGAATTCACGTCTGTAAATCTGTCAGCCAACTTAAATATAATTTTTACCTACAGCACTATATCATAACCCATAATATGACAAACTTCTAAAACACTGGAAACAACTTTTCAACAATGAAACATTTTAGTATTTTCAAAAGGACTTCAAATTTAAGCATTACTTACATATACATATATTCAAGACTTCAGTAACATAGAGATGAGAAATTACACTGACGTTTGATAAGAATTGTGTTGAAATAAATAAGTCACAACAAACACACACACACACACACACACACAGAAACATTGATGTGGGGTTTAGAAATGGTTCAACAATTAAGAATACTTTCTGCTCTTGGAGAGGATCCAGGTTCTGTTCCCAGTACCTACAGGGAAATTCATAATCATCCATAACTCCAGTTCTAGGGAATCCAATGCCTTCTTCTGGCCTCCAGGGGCATTGCACGCACATGATGGACTTACATATGCACAGGCAAAATATTCATACACATAAAATAAAAATAAATTTAAATGCAGCACACATGTCTTTCTACAACAATTTTAAGAGTTTTGGAAAATGCTTATAAAATTAAATTTTCAGATGAGGTTATAGTTTCTTGAACATTTCAAATGTTATGCTCAGAAGTAGCAGCCAGCTTTACCATGTACAAAATTAGAAGGAGGAAGAGATTGGAGGTAAGGAACTGAGTTACATATTTTTGAGGCTTATCAGTTCATTCATAAATTTCCCAAATCTTTCACACCAGCTTTCAGGTAAGCACTGCTTAAAGGCACATCTCAGCTACCAGTCATGAACTTTCTGGTTTTCATAATATATTAATGTGAAAATTCATGTTTGGCAGTATTTTAACCATGCATTACATAAAAGAGTGTTCATGGTATCCCTCAAATCTACAAGAATTTTCCATTTTTGTCTTCAAACATTTTTTAAAAAAGATTATTTTTATTTTATGTGTTTAAATGTATGTCTACATGTGCGTGTGTGTGTGTGTGTGTGTGTGTGTGTGTGTGTGTGTGTGATACAAATCCCACGGAGGTCTGAAGAGGGCATTGTAGCCACTGGAACTGGAGTTGCAGATAGTTTTTAGTTATCATGTGGGTGCTGTGATTCAAATTTGGGTCTTCTACAAGACTAACCAGTGCTACTAACTACTGGGCCATCTTTTCAGAGCCCATTCTTTGCATTTTTTATGGAGGAAAAATAAGCAAATATTAACAAGTTCCAAAGCTAAGGAGAGGCAGAAATTTCAGCATTACCAAAAGGCTTGCTTTCAGCTTTGATGTTATCAGTGCTTCAACAGTACATGCTGATTCAGGTTCACAACCTTCTGAAAAGTCAAGTGTTAAAACCAGTGTCATTTCATGTATTCAAGAAAAAAATAAAATTACATACAACATTTATGATCTGAAGAATATGTTCAGACATGTTGCATAGTTAGTCTGTTATGGCCTCTATTGTAGAGAAGTTGAGGTGGAGTTTTTATTACCGTGGGGTAGCTTGATAGGGCAAGAAGATCAGAGCAGGGACCTTAATTTTTTGATCCAAATCACTGATGCAACTCAACCAGCATATGGAGCATGGTGACTTCTCATTCACTAAGATGGATGAATCTGAAGAATGATTTTAAGGTAAAAGAATGTCTAAAGATATAATCATTTTTAGCTTGTTATTTTTTTAACTTAGAAATAGTGATTGCTAAGAAAGGGAAGGCAGCCTGGAGAGTGGAAATGTGCTTGTCAGCTGAAAGGAAAGCATGTGCACATGTGTGCACATGAATGTGGGGGTCAGAAGTTCATGTCAGATGTCCTCCTGAGTTTTTGTCCATCTTTCTCTGTTTTGGCGCTTTTTGAGACAGGGTGTTCCTGTATCCCCAGGTATCCTGGAACTCACTATGTAGACCAGGCTAGCCTTGAACTCATAGAGATCCACATGCCTCTGCCCCTGGAGTACTGGGATTACAGGCATGAGCCATCACACCTAGATTTTTTTGTTCTTTTCTTTGTAATTTTGTTGTTGTTTTGGTGGTGGTGGTTTTGTTGTTGCTGTTGTCCATCATATTTTATAAAATATTTTATTTGTTATTTTATTTATGCGTATGAGTGTATTGCCTGGATGTATGTAGAAGCACCCAGGTAATCCAACACATGTGGAGGACAGAAGAGAATGTTGAATACCCTGGAACTAAAGTTACCAATGTTGGGTGCTGGCATTCCAACCTAGGTTATATAAAAAAGCTGACAGTGCTCTTAACTGGTGAGCCATCCCTCCAGCCCTCTCCATCTGCACTAATGTGAAAATTCATATTTGATACCATTTTCACCATGTAATACATAAAATAGTGTTCATGGGTCTCTTACTTAGAGTTGAGCTCATTGGCTAGCCCTATTGGCCCATGGTATCTGGGGATCTGTTAGAGTTATAGATACATGCTTCTCTGCCTGGCCTCTGTGTGGGAGCTGGGAATTCAAACTCATGTATTAATGCTTACATGGCAGATGTTGACCAACTGATCCATCCCTTTCTAAAATCTCAATTTTCAGAGGTGAATTGCTATAATTTTGTATTTTCTCCACACACACAGCTGTGTGTGTGTGTGCATGCGTGTGTGTGTGTGTGCATGCGTGTGTGTGTGTGTGTGTGCATGCGTGTGTGTGTGTGTGTGTGTGTGTGTGTGTGTGTATTATATATGATACCCTGGGCACTAGTACTAGGAAGATCTCATCCACTGAGCTATATTCTCAGGCCATAAATTACCATGTTCCTATAATTTATACAAACATCTCATTGAGAATTATTCTCCCCTGGTTGCAAATATCACCTTTATTTTAATGAGGTCAACAATTTCATTCTTCTTTGCATCTCTATGTGCACTGTTCTTTCACTCATTTCTATTAAGATCACTTATAATTTCAGTCAACATACTATTCTTAATTTTTCATATTAATGCTCTACAGCACTCTATGTACTTGTTACTTTTAATTCTCTCCTTTGCAAACATTTGTATTGTAACAACATAAGATTTTTAGCTCAAGACTGGGCCACTATTAAGTACTATGTTCAAAAGTACTTACGTAAGTAAACAAGCTATTTGCACCCTGTTCATCCCACAGCCTATCTCTCAATTTGGGCATGAAAATGAGCCTCCTTTGCTTTGATGACACATGTTGTTGTTTGTGAGCTAGATTTTAGGAGTGTCTTTTTGAGACAGGGTCTCCCTTTAGTCCCAGCTGGCATGAAGCTCACTATGTAGAACAAGCTGGCCTTGAACTCACGGAGTTCTTCCTCCCTAGCACTGGGATTAAGGGTTTGGGCCCCCAAGCCGAGTGACGACATTAGCTAGATTTTTTTAAATGGGGCCTTCAACTTAAAGATAGGAAGAGCTCTGTTCCACTTATCTTACAACTGGTCCACAGGAGTATATAGTTAGATTTTCATCTGAGATGATCAAAGAAAACTGCTAACTACAGTCATTGAAGCCTTGGGATTCCTTAAGAAGGCACCCTCTTGAATTATATACCTCAGCAATCATTGCTCGCCGAGAACCAGCATTCACCCACTTCAGCTTAACACATGCACCAGGAATTGAGTCACATTCCCACCTATAAACCTAAGTCACAAAAGCCTTGTCTAAGCGGGACCAGGGGAGGGACCAGGGACACTGTCGCCTTCAGTATACAGGATGAAATATAAAACTACAAATAAACAACATCAGACTTATTTTTGTACTTCTCCATTCCACATGTCACTATCTTAATTTTGTGTCTACCACCCCATTAAGAAGGTGAACAACAATATCCAGAACCACAAATGAATGTTTTTTTTTTTTCCCTCTCTAATGATCTGTTAAAACATTGACATTTGTTCTCTTGAGGCAGGTATTTTGGACTCAGATAATGAAGATATATGTTGTAGGCATTGCAACTTTAACTCTAGATCAGGGCTGGACACCCACCTCCTTGGGCAGAGAATGGAGTATAATTAACTAGTGACTCAGAAAGTAAAAAGGTCATTTGTGAATCATCAGTGGACTGTTGTCTAGTTTCTTATAAATACACAGAGAAGTATTTTAGGATTCAAAGAGAGCAGTTTACTGAAGCATACTCCTACAAGTGTTGAAGTGGTGATTCATCAACAAAACAAAAACTTTGATTATTTGTATTAGATATCCCAGTATATTATTGGAGCAAGAAGCATTTGATGGCCTTAAACATTTGGTATTCCATAAGAAAGCATTCACAGAGAACTTTTCATGAGTGTAGAAGCACTGCAGTCTTCCTGTCTGGAAAAAAGATCAGCTGCATGTTATTATAAGGGAATTTGTGTGAGAAATTTTTCATTAAATTATAGAAATATTGTATTTTTAAAACTAAAGATAGCGACACAGCTGACTTAAAATGCCTTCATTCAAGTCTCAAAATGTTCTCTTAGGTTACCTTAACTTCTCTTTTGCATAATGTATGCTACACAAAGAAAGGTAAAGAAAATATTATTGATAGAAAACAAAATATCTCCAGTGATTTGTTTGTGGCTGGTTCTTCAGTGAACAAGAACTAGAAATGATGTAGCTAATATGACTCTATTAGGAGATAGTAAAATGGTTAAGAGGAAGGGACTAGTTGGGGTAGGACATTTAAAAGCAATGATGATTTTTTTTAGGAGTCTGTTTTTGCGAAAGAATATAGGAGTATATAGGCTTCTCCTTGTTCTTTCCCTTTTTGTCTCTCAAGTAATCCCTTCCATATGCATCCCAACACTAAGATTATATCTATTATGAGACACTCTTAAAGCCTAGCAGAGGCATGCATGTACATCTGTATTCACAAATGATGAGCTATTTTCAAATATATTTCAAATATATATTATACTATATTAATATTATACTATCTCTATTATATAATTAGACAAAAGAAGTAATTATAGTATAAAAGTTTAGTAGCCAGTCTGCTGAGAATTACCACATGTGCAGAGCTTGTCCCTCATCAACCTAACCTGCCCTAGGCAAGTGAGACCATACAAGCAGTGTTGCAGACCTGGTCCAATCACAAGGCAACCAGAGGAGAGCAGGAATGTGAACAGTACATAAACCCTAACCCTGCCCCCAATAAACGAGTCTATAATAGCTCACCCTCTGATTCCCAGGGTCTGTGTCTTGACTCTGTGCCTCTCACCCCCTTTCCTTCAAGGTCAGACCTCGAAATTCCCCAGTAGGCCTAGGGAATTGTCTACATAAAAGAATACTATAATGGCTAAATATCCTCTGAGATTAAATAACTTGATTTTCACGATTTACTATTTCACAGCATGAACACTTGTATGTGAAATAGGAAACAAGGAATTAAAACAGAGGAAAATGAGGTGAAGAACTATGTCTCCTAGCTCTCCATGAAGATATATGACAAGGTGGATTTTTTTTATTAAATCACCAAATATTTTCAAAGTATTTTATTATAAGTATTTGTGTTCTGTTTTCTTGAAGAAAAAATATAGGTTTACAAAGAAAAATGACTATGTTGAAAAAATGGACATTTTTGCCTTGTTTTAGATTGAAGGAAAAAACATTTCAGCTCTTCCCTGTTCATTACAACATTAGATGCTCTGTTTGACAAACATAGTCAAATAACTACTGTAGTCAAGCCAGGAAGGACACATCATCTCACATCACCTTTCTATTGTGTGGTGTGAGTATCAAATCTCTACTCTCTGAGCAAAATTTCAGTATATTACATAATTTTCTTCATCATATGCATTACATATCTAAACTTTTCTATTAAAATTCAACTCAGTCCTCATTGACCCAAATTGTCCTATTTTCCTCTGAGTAACCACTGTTCTATATTCTGTATTTATTTGCAGTTCTTCAATTTTGGATTCCATATACAACATGCTTCCATTCTTGTGTTCTCCAAGTTCATCCACATCTTTGAAAATGATTAATAATCCATTATATAAATAAACACATGTACATATATGGATATGAACAGATGTATATGTTCCAATAAATTGCATTCATTTTCTTTATGTATGTAAACAGGTGGGAGATTTCAGGGTTACTTGGGTTTTTTTTTTCATTATTTTTCTGAATAATACTGTACATGTATAAAATAAAAGTACTTTGATACTTTTCACCCTCCCCATTATTTTATTGTGTCCTTTTCCCTTATTATCAAATTTATTCTTCCTATTTTCCTGCCATTTCACTTCTCTCTGTGTGTGTGTGTGTGTGTGTGTGTGTGTGTGTGTGTGTATGAGCGTGTCTCTGACATGTTGACTTAATTAGGCTTATATCTATGGCCATGGATGGGAATTTTTTACTGGAGGCAACTTACTGCTGGGTACATCATTAAACAGAATTATGTTACCATACCACAACAGCCATTAATAGTCAGTAGTTGCACATAAAGAAATGGAGTCTCAAAAAAAAAAAAAAAAGACATGGAGTCTCATAAGGCCCTCCTCCATCCATGAAGGAATATTTTCAGGCCTATACATATGAATGCAAGAGCCTTGTTATGCCCAGAACACATAGTTCTAGAGGACTCTTCTACATCTTCTGTTTCTTATATTTTTTTTGTCCAAATTTCCGTGATGTGTCCTGAGACTTGTAGTGGGTAGTATACATGATTTCATCAATCATTTGTTCTCAACACTTTGACTGGTCAGAAGTCTCTTAACTACCCTCCCACTGCAAAACAAGGCTTCTCTGGACAATGTTGAGAGAAGCTCCAATTGATGGCTATAATTCAAAACATTTAGAAGGCAGTTTGATGGGAACAAAATCTATTTAACAAGACAACAGTAATTAGATTCTCACTAGAACTATGCCCTCCCTTCTTAATAACATACATCTTCTGGGATCAGCATTATTTGCCAACACAAGGTAAATCATTCAAACCATCTTTAAAATTATAAGCAATTTGCTTTCCTTTGCATTACATAGGTGCCTCTCTTCTGTGTGTTATAAATAAATTATATTTTGCATACCCATTTAAATTATCATTAGTGAAGTCAAACTATGTTACAAAGAACTCAAAAAATAAAGTGGCAAGAAAATAAGTGATCCAATAAAAAGATGGGCTATATATATTAACAGAGAATTTTCAAATGAAGAAATAAAAATGGTTAGGAAACACCTTAAAAACTGCTCAACATCCTTAGTAATTCTAGAAATGCAGATAAGAACCACTTTAAGATTCCATCTTACCCCACTCACTGGTTAAGGTCAAGAGAACAAAGGACACCAGATGTTGGTGAGGATATGGAGAAAGGGAAACATTCACTGATAGTGGGAAAACAAACTAGTGCAGCCACTATGTGTAGAAAACTCTCAAAAAACTAAAACGAACTTAACATATGACCCATTTACACCACTCCTTGGCATATACTCAAAGGACTCACCACACTGTAAAGATACCTGCACATTCATGTTTGTTGCTGATCTCTTCACAGTAACTAAATATGGAAACCACTTAAAGGCTCCACAACTGACAAATGCATAATGAAAACATAGTACATCTACACTACAGAATACTACACATTAGTAAGAAAAGATAAAACTATGAAATTCCCAGGTAAATTGATGGGACTAGAGAGTGTTATTCTAAGTGAAGTAACACAAAGGCAGAAAGCAAGTAGGTTATCCTTCATTATGGAGATATACATGAGTATATATTATGATGTAACACTAGGAGCCAAGAAACTAGAAAAGATACATGGAAATGAAAGAACCCCAAAGAGGGTGACAGTAAGTAACATGTTATTAAGTGGGACATGAGAGGGTTGCAAAATAATGCCACAAAATCTAATGGTGACAGAAACAGAAAACCAACCAAGTTGAATTGATTGACATGTATCTATTGAGTAGCAAGTCTAGGTTTAGTGTATAAGGATATAGTTTGTGTGGGTCACAAGATAGCCTATTATGAATAAGCTTCTAGAGATTCCTGGTATAAGTTACTTAATGTAGAAGAGATTAAAATGTTTGGGGAAATTTGAATGCAGGAATTGATTTACCATATTAAACCTACTCCTTGACTATGATATAATCTAAGAAATGAGCCTTTCACTTGTATTAGAAGAAACAGGTTTGTGAAAGCATCAGTGGTGTGTGCTTGATTCTGCGATTCTTCTCTATACCATAATTTAAAGTGGGATCCAGAGCTTCTCAGTTGAATAACTTAAATGTGAAGTGTTAGAATGAATCCAGCAACGACTAAGCAATAGCATAAAGTCACAAGAAAAGGTAAGTGCAAGTACCATGATTATCAGCATTGGAAAAATCATGTTCACAATAGTTTAACTCATAGAGATATTGGTTTAATCCTGGTATTTGCAGAAGTGCAACAAATAGGAAACCTACAAGGTTCATACTGGAACTATATAAGTATAAAAATCATGGAATAAATAAATATTATGTTACTACTATGAATCATAACAGATAATCATATACTTTATCAAATTTGAGAACTGACAGTTTACAGATCCAGTCTCTCTCAAATTATGTCAGATTCTTTTGTGGAAAGACCTCATTACAACACTGAATTTTTTATTATTAATCTTTATTCATCTCTAGCAAAGAAAACTTTTACTGGGAAAACTGTACATTGGGAAAGATGAAATAATCAGAGTTTTCAGTGACTCTTCAATTAGCTCAATATTGATTCAGGGATTTCCCCAAATGCCATTGTGGCATTTTAGTTAAAGAATTATATTACAACAATTATATGATTAATGGAGTTTTAGGCAATGTTTCACTCTTGGTGAGGCTAGAGGGTCCAGAAACTCATCTTGTAATTATTTCTCTAGAATCAGAATGTATAATTGAGATAGATCTACATTAGAGTTGGCAAAATCCCCATATTGATTCTCTGAGCAGGGAAATGAAAGATTTTACAGTTGGAAAGACTAAGTGAATGGTATTTGAGCTCTTTTCTTCTAGGGGGAACAGTAAAATGAAAACGAACTTGCAGCTTATAAAGAAATTTGGGGATTAGTGCCACCATCATAGATTTTAAGAATGCAGGGATGGTTTTTTCATGCAACATCTCTATTTACCTCTCCTATTGGTCATGCAGAAGATGAGTGGATCATGGGTAAAACACTTAATTATTGTAAAACAACTCAAAGTATTGAGTCCCCTTGCAGCTGGCATGCCAGATGTGGTTGTTTTACTTAAACAGATTGACACATCTCTTAGTATTTGGCACACAATTACTGTTTTTGAAAATTTTTCTCCATACATGTCCATGAAGACCACTAGAAGAATTTGCATCCAGGTGGCAGTGCCAGCAGTATACATTTACTGCTCTACCTCAAAGGCATAGTCATTCTTCTAGCCTGTCTCATAATTTCCTATGTCATAATTTCATTCACAAGAAACTTGATCAACTGTCTTTTTCTCAAGGAATCACAATGGTTTATTATATTGATGACATTATACTGACCAGAGTAACAAAGCAGTAATAATCACTCTAGATTTTTGATAAATTACACATGTATCAGGAGATGGTAAATAAATCCAACCAAATTCCAATGGCATTCTCATACAATAAAATATCTAGGAGTCATTGGTATGAGGTGTACAATGAAATTCCTTGTTTGGCAGATGATAAATTGCTGCATCCAGCTTTTTCTATCACCAAGAATGGAATATAATGCTTGAAATGTCTATGTGTATTTTGGAGGCAACACATTCCTTATTTGGGTATTTTTCTCTGACCCATATAGCAGTAACTTGAAAGATATTTTGATTATGGCCCAGAGTAGATGAAGGCTCGGCAACATGTCCAAATTCCTGGGGGCTTCTCTGTCCCATTATTAGATTCAGTGGTACTTGAAGTAAAACTGGATGTTGTAAGGATCCTTCCTAACATAATTCACAGTACACATCCTCGAAATCTTGGACCAAGGGCCTGATGTCTTCTGCAAAGAAAGGAATCTTGGATATTAGTGAGTCTTAGGAGAAACTGAATGCTTGCCAGTGGGCCTAGAGCTTGTCGTAGGATCTAAGTAAGTTTCACGTCATGAGCTAATTATTACCTAATCCATGAATCAATAAAGTTTACTTGATTGGATAGTCAAGGACTTGGAAGGCTCATGTTCAGAATATAGGTGAAAAAATTAGAGAAGATATATATGGATAGTTTTCACTAAATTGAAGATATATATGTATCAATTAAATGTAACCAAAATTGCCTAACGTAAGAGAAAAGACACTCAATAATCGAGTAGAAGGGGCTGGAGTGATGGCTCAGCATATAAGAGGATTGGCTACTCTTCCAAAGGATTCAGATTTGGTTCTCCATACCCAGATTACAGCTAACAACCATCATTAACTACAGTTCTGACCTCTGTGGACATTGCACAACATGGTTGCACTCATACAAATACAGATAAATACTCATACATATTAAATAAACTTTTAAAACTATTAACAGTTGAGTGGATAGGGTGTCCTGTAAATATTAGTCTATTGCCACTGATCAATCTTATTATCACACAATGGATGAAGTGGCCATGGTTGCAGAGATGAAGGCTACTGATGGGATGCACAACCTGGACTTATATTTATTGATGCTTACCTTGCTACAGCATCAACACTGAGCCCCCAATATAACACCATTCCCTTGCATGGCCAGACACTGGTCTGGTGTCAGAATGACTATATTAGGCAGTATTCATTGTAGAAATCACAACACTTTATCCTTATATGGAAATACGTAGTTATTCCGGATATTCTCCTTTCTGCACATGATGCTGCCCATGTTATTCATGAAGTTACAGGATGCCTTATCCTATATCACTGCATGCCATGCCATGTTTCATCTGAGTATAAAATTCACTTCACAGCTGAAGAAGTGTGGCATATACATAGAATTCACTCTTCTTAACATGTTTGACTGAACAGTGCAATAAACTATTAAAGATGCAGTTACAGTAACAACTACATGGCAATGGCCTTGGGTGCTGAGGCAGAGTTCTCCAAACGACTGTATGTGCCCTGGATCAGTGTTCAATCCATGGTACTGTTTTCTCCTGTAGCCTGGATATAATTTATGATTCATGCAATGGAAATGGGAATGATGCCCTTCACTGTCACCCCTAGTGGCTAACTAGGGAAGTGGGTTCTTTCTATCTAGAAACCATGTGTTCTTCTGGCCTGAGTTCCAGAAGATTGGTTATTCCTTCCAGGAGGAACAAAAGGCATTCCCTTGAACTCTAAACTGAGACATCTTCTCTCCTTTGGACTATGGATACCCACCAGTCAACAGGCTAAGTTAGGGGTTATAATGTTAAAAGAGTGATTGATTCACAATACCAGGAGGAGATAGGAATACTATTAGAAATGAAGATACAGACAAGAATGTCTGAAGTGCATGAAATTTTAGGGGGAAGTTTTTGTTGCTATCAGGTCTTGTAAGGCCAATAGAAAACTATAGCTGAATTCAAGCAAATATATGGCCAGGGAAATTTGGGGAAGCAGTTGTGAGTGTGCATAAGCACTTTACTCTTTGGGGGGAGTTTATTGAAATTGTATTTTGAAATCTCCAAATTAGAGCTACTATAGGAATCATCCAAGGTTGGAGAGATGTCTCAACAGATAAGAACACTGGCTGCTCTTGCAGAGGATGTGGGTTTGGTTCAGAACCACATGGAGGTCTAGCAAACTTCCTATAACTCTCTAGTCCATCGAGATCCCAATGCCCTCTGTTCTAAGCCTCTACTGGGCACTGCATGACGATGGGTGCAGGGTTTACACACATGCAGCAATATGCTATTACACATAAGGAAATAAAAAAGCAATAATAGCAGTATGGTGGACGATATAACTTAAACCCAGGAATTTTGGGAAGGCAGAGCAGGAGGGTCTCTGTGGACTCATAGATGCGCAGCTTTGGTCTACATAGTTGTAGTTCCGATGGTACAGCTGCGGACTAAGGGAGATCTCTCTTTAAAAAATTTAAGACAAGAAATGACAAATAATAATAAACGTAAAATATTTTAAAAAGAGAACATCCCACAACATGATGTTCACCACGCACAGACACTTTATACTGTCACTGAGGTGGTCTTTGTTCTCACTGAGTTACCTTGTGTTCTTCCAATGCCTTCTCATGAAAGTTCTTCAGCATTACCTCTCTGTATGTTACTTACTTCCGAACTCAGTCCCAACTAAGCAAGGTTATATTGATGGCACTGTCAGAGGCAAAATTTGGGAGGATTTAAGGGGTCTATAGGTAGCAAAGTACATGACGCAAATAATGACGTTGATGCTACAGATTAAAACCTGATTTTGCTTCCTTTCATGGATTGTTAAAACACAGTTTTCAGAAGAAATTTTCTTGGGCTACAAATTAAGGGGATTCCCAAATAAAATAGTAAATATTTCACTTGTGGTCTTTGCTATATCTTGAGCATTTTTACAACCATTTTATTTTTATTTTTTTTCATTTTTATTGGATGCTTTGCTCTGTATCTTCAGCATTTTTCCAATTCCATCTTCAGGCATATTTCCCTTCCCTTCCCCCCACCCCATTCCAGATCATTTGCATTCTGCCCATAACTGTCCTGCACTTTACTCTCAGTTTTTTTTTCATTTGTTTAGCACTAAGCTGATAATTTATGACGTACAAGCATTCTTCACTGTAAACCCAGCTTTCAAGCAGTTGTGCCCAAACCCACACACCTCATTGGGTACCCACCATCCAGCAGGGGGGGATTGTATGTTTTAATCAAGTGGCTCAAGATTGAGTGTCCAGACTTGATACTATTGCTGGTAGTTTCATCCATTCACCACAGTGCAAGTCACCCTTACATTCTTTGCCGCTCCAAAGATTTGTTCCCTGTAACTTAGGAAAAGTGGGCACAGGCTGTGGTGAGAAGCAAAACACGTCTTACTTTCTCTGAGCTGTTGTCTTGGACTCCTGGGTCAATTCATGGCTATTCCTTTTTCCATTGGGCTGGACAGTTTCTTCCAGGAAAACCTTGTGTGACTCTGTTAGCTCACAAGCCAATAGAATAAATAGGTATTTAAAACGAAAGTACACTAATTGTTATGTTAAAGTTACGTTTGGTATAGACACAAGATCTTTGGTATTGGAATGTTAATCCCATGAGAATTACATTTTCTTTCTGTTAAATATGACAGGGTCTTATACTGTGGCATTATAACATTACTCCTTGACTCAGTTAGTAGTGACCTGTAAGCTTGTATGTGGCATCAGCTTGTGGTTATTCCGTTCCAAAGAGGAGAGAGCCAAGTAGCCAATTAAGATTTGGGATATACAGGCATATGGCTGCCTCTGGCCTGCCACAGTGCATTCCAGGCATTGTGAGGATGTAGCTGGGTTGCTGAGGGGGAGTCTGGCGCTGAGCTCAAGGAGTAGTTGACTTTCATATTGACCTTTTATTCGGTTTGCAGGTGGGCCATCTTGGGTAACAACTCTCTGGTACTTCCAGAAGACCATCTGTACACCTTGGATGTTATGGTCTCAATGACATCTTTCTCCCATGTTATCATCCAGCTCTTTGACCAGCCAGGGCCATTCCACATGCCTCTTGCAGGTTATCCCAGTTAGAGGGCAAGGAGCCTACTTACTCTTGTTGCTGTGGGGCTTGGGATCCCTCGGCCAACATCTCCTTGGCCTGCTGGCGTAGACTGTAATCATGCTGATGTCAGAGCTCTGCCTGTAATTAAATGATATTTTGCTTAAGTGTATACTTACCAGGAGACTTTAGTAGTTATTATTTGTTGGTCTCTCAGATAGAGAATATCCTTTTCACCAGTTCCTATGTCTATTACGTCAATTAAAGAAGCAGCTCTTACGCAAGTTTTGATAAAGAGCATTACCTTTATAAGTTGTCTCCAATTTTACAGGTTAGAGGAGAATCACCTATCATCATCATATCTCTCCTTGTCTATGGGGGCCACGTAGGTAAGAAAGTCTTTCCCGTATGAAAACCTTTGTGGCACCTAGAAGTAAGTTTCATCTAGGACGCATCATAAATAGTTGTTACAAGTAGCTCGAGTCCCCACAGAGGGGCTTTGAATGTCGTGTAGCCAATCTGCATGTTTTTCTTCCTTTCCAATGTTCACCGACGGGCCAACTTTCTGGTGCGGCACTTTTTGTACATCCTACTCATATGGCACAAGCTGTATTCTTTTCTCTCTCAGCCATTTAAGTTGGTGACCAATTTCTGCCTGGCTGGGAACATGACAAATGCTATTTCCCGTTATTAGTTTAAGATCTTGTAATAGCATGGTTTTATTGACAAAAACGGTTTCATATCTATCTTACTCCACCCCCCTTTTTTTATAGGTTTTTTTCTTTTTTGGACCGATGAGTCTCCAGAAGGCAAGTGTGTGTATGGTATAGCATACCATACTGATGAGGGTGGAATCAAGGCACACAGATCTTATCAAATTCCCATGCTGTTTTGGCGTGGACTGATATTGAGATCATAACTTGTGGAAAATATAATTTTTATTGTTAAATCCATCTTATTAGGTGAAAGAGGAATGCTGACAAGATGATACTGTACAACCAAAGAAAATGCTATAGAGAACACTTTGTAGCAGCCAATTCCCAAAGTTATTGTTATACAAAATTTTCATGGTAAAACAAAAAGCTGTGACACAAACAGCAATCTTATATACTCCACCTCACACTCGAGAAGCCCATCACGCATTTATATTATCAGCAGCCTTCGAAAACCAATGTTGTTTAACTATACACTTTATTTACTTGTTACTAAGTCCTAAAAACAACATTGTAACCTGTTAGACCACGTAGTCAGGGCCAAAACCTGGTACCTTGTTGAACTCACGTCAATTAAAATCATGCATTAATCATAATGTACGACCCCGTGGTCTCTCCGCCCCTCCCACCCTTCCCAAGTTCACCATTTCAGTCAGTTTTTCTGATGCAGTCTTTTCGTGTTCTGTTGTTCTATGTTTACTAGTGCATCCCGTCTCCATGGAGAAATATTTCTACCTGTGGAGTTATTTGGCACTAGCATCGCACATGATGAGGGACACCACATTTGTCATCTTGTTTTTCTGGGATTGTATACCTCACTTAACATATATTTTTTTTGTTCTTTTTGTCCCCCTACCTCAAATTTCAGAGTGTGTGTCCCTCTTTACCACTTACATAAAAACTCCATTGGTATTACATTGTAACCACATTTTCTTATTCCACCTTCAGTTGAGGGGCACCTGGGCGCTTGTTCCAGCTTTTTGCTATTTCTGAATACAGGAGCTGGAAATAAACATGCTGTGCATTGTATCTCTGCTCAAGATTGTGTCTTGTGGCGTATATAACAAGAGTGAGACTGAAATGGGTCAAAATGAGAAGGCTCATTTGAGTGCTTCTAAGTTGTTCCTCCACAACATGTTTGTCCATTAGTGGCTGCAGAAGTTTACATTCCACCAGGCATTGTTATGGAGTGTTCCCCTTTCCCCCACAACCTCACCAGCACTTGGTTTATCGAGCTTTCGCTGTTCCTTAGATCTCTAGCCGAGTCCTTATTGGGAGTAAGATTGATATCACTCAAAGTTAGATTTATTTGTTATTCCCTTAATTATTAGTGATGTTTGGAACACTTTCTTAAATGTTTCTTG
This sequence comes from Rhizomys pruinosus, assembly GCA_009823505.1. Lineage (NCBI taxonomy): Eukaryota > Metazoa > Chordata > Mammalia > Rodentia > Spalacidae > Rhizomys > Rhizomys pruinosus. The sequence continues at coordinate 421,354 of VZQC01013266.1, read as the reverse complement.
GGAACATCTCTAATTTCTCCTCGGTTGATAGTTCATTATTCACGATGCTTTGCTTCATCTTTTGAGCGGATTTCATTTGCTTTATTTCTTCTTTGGCGTTTTTTGAGTATGCTTCTGTATTACTCTGGAATTAATGCTTTTCAGTGTATCTTGAGTGAAGCTTTCCTCCCACTCTGTGGGTTTTCTCTTCACTTCTCTTTATTGTTGTCTTTGATGTTACAGAAACTTTTGGAGTTTAATGAGGTACCCATTGGTCAATTCGTTCAAATCTTTTATTTCTTGTTCAGCTTGCTGTCTGATTAGGAAGTTTTTTTTTCCTATGCCTATGTTTTATAGTCTGCTGCCACGATCTTCTCTTCTTATCAACGCTCCAGAGTTTGGGTTATCTCACGAGCTTTTGAGGTCTGTTGACTCCATCTGGAAGGTTGGGACTTTTGTACAGGAGTGAGAGTAGGGGTTAATTGTTCATTCTTCTACAATTGGCGATGTTCAGTCTTTGGTCCAACACAACTTACTGAAGACCTGCGTCTTCTCGCCCCACTGTGTCTTCTTGGCCCCTTGTACATAGTATGCAGGTGGCTGAGAGATTGTATTGCAGTCAGAGTTTGGCATCTTTCAGTAATTTTATCTCATTTCGTTCAACAGGTCTGCGTTTCTTGTGCCAGTACCAGGCCTGCTTTATGACTATCCCCTTGTAGGTTTATAGTTTAATGTCTCGGATAGGAGTGATCACCGCTGTATTGTTCTTTTTCGGCTCGAGGGTTGCTTTGGCTCTTCGGGGTCGTTTGTTTTTTCCAAATGAAATTTGAGTGGACTTTTTTTTCCAAGCTTTGAAGAAACTCTTGGGGTTTTGATTGGGATTGCTATTAAATCTGTACACTAGTGTTAGGTAGAATGGGACATTTTTACTATATTATTTTCCCAATCCATGAGGGATGGGAGGTTGTGTCCATCTTCTTGATGTCTTCCTCAATTCCTTTTAAAATTTTTGTTGTAGAGATCCCTTGGTGTCTTTGGTTTATTCCTTAGGTATTTTATGTTTTGTGGAGTATTGTGAGGGGAAAGGTCTCCTTGTAGTCCTTCTTCATTTGCATGCTGTTGGTGTAAAGAAAAAGCTACTGGTTTTCAAATTTATTTTGTATTATCCTGCCACTTTACCAAAAGCTCTTGATCGTTTCTAGGGTTTTCTGGTGGAATTCTTAGCTTCCCTTAGGTAGACAATCATATCATCAGCAAAAAGGGAAAAGTTTTGACTTCCTCCTTTTCCAATTAGAACTCTTTAATTTCACTTTTTCTTGCCTTATTGCCCTAGAAAGTGTTTCAAGCCACTATATTGAGAGGGAGTGGGTGACTTGGGGGACAGCTTTGCCAAGTTCTTACCTTTAAATGGAATGCTTCTCGTAGATTCCCCGATTTTCAGATGATAGTTTGGCTGTGGGTTTCCGTATATGGCTTTGATTTACATTGAGGAGAATGATTCCTCCAGTCCAATTCCCTCTAGGGACTTTAACATGAAGGAGGATGCTGGATTTTGTCAAAGGCTTTCTACCCATCAATTGAGATGAATGGTGTTGTTTTTTGGTCCTTCCAGGTCCATTCATGGGTGGTTTGTTACATTGATTTTGTTTTTCATATGTTGAACCGTCCCTGCGATCTCTGGTATAATTCCAACTTGGTCATGGTGGATGATTTCTTTGATGTGTGCCTGTATTGCGTTTTCCAGTATCCTGGTTTAGAAATTTTGCATCAGTAAATATCGTATGTCTGTAAGGACTGTGTTCAATAGGGAGATGGTCTACTAGATTCTTCCTTTTTTGTTTGTATTCTTTTACCTTGTTTTGGTAATAGTGTGATGCTTGCTTCATAGAAGGAATCTTGGGAGAACTCCCTCGGTTTATATCCTTCTAAACAAATTGAGTAATATATGGTTGTAAGTCTTTTTGAAATATTTTATAGAATTTCTGCCATGAAACCATCTGGGCCTTTGAGCATTTTTGGTTGGAGGCTACTATCTACCACCTTCAATTCTCGCTGTATAATTGGGTCTACTTTAGGCTGTCCATCCTTCTTTTGTTTGAGCTTTGGTAGATTCCAGGATTTCAGAATATTCATCCATTCTTTCTAGGTTTTTCAAAACTTAGTAGAGTATAAGTTTTTAAATATTCCCATATAAATTGTCTGATCTTTTCATGTGCCTGTGTGGATTTTTTCCCCTTTGATAACAGATTCTATTGATTTGGAAGTTGTTCCCTCTTTCTTTGGTTAACTAGATTAGAGGTCTGTCTATCTTGATTTATTTTCTGCAAAATATCAACTTTTGGATTTATTGATTTGTTGCATGGTTTTCTTTGTTTGCCTTATTTCATTGATCTCTTTGCTCTGATGGGTTTGTTATTTCTTCTGTCTGCTCCGTTTTTTAGGGTTCATTTGTTGTTGTCTCTCTAGTATTTTTAGCGCAGTGTTAGATCAATTTCACTTGTGCTCTTTCTTTTTTTTTTTTTTTTTTTTTTTATATAGGTATTTTTTTTTTTTTTTTTTTTTTCCTTAGGACTGCTTTTAAAGTGTCCATAGATTTTGCTGTGTTTGTTTTATCATTGTCGATTCAGTTCAGGGAATGTTTTTATTTCTATATTTCTTCCTTGAACCATTCATTTATTCAGTTGTTGTTTTGTTTGCCATTGTTCTTGTAGGTTTAGGTTTATCCTGGTGTTGATATTGAGGTTTTCTGCACTACGTTGCTCTGATAAGAATGCATGAGATTATTTCAACCTTTTTATATTTGTGATTTTTTTTTTCTTGTGTCCCAGCATATGGTCAATTTGGAGACATGTAAGTGGATCCGTGAGTGCTGCAGTAGAAAGTGTATTCTCTGGTGCTTGGGTGAAATTCAATAGATGTATGTGAGGTCCATTTTGGTGTATTGTGTCAGTTTAGTTCAGATGTCACTCTGTTATCCTTTGTCCTGTTGGATCTGTCTAGTGGGCTTAATGTGGTATTGAAGTCCGCTACTATTAGTGTGCTGGTTAATCTGTGCCTGAGATCCTGAAAAAATTGTCTTTATAAAGTTGGGTGCCCTGGTGTTTTAGTAGTTTCTCTGACGATACCTTTGGGGAGCGCTATTGAGTCTTGCCATGCTTGGGATTAATACTTATTACCATGTGGAGAAAACATAGGCCGAACGCGCAGTCGGCTAGGCAACGAAGGCCGCGGCGAATGCCTGCGCCGGCCAGACACGCACCAAGGCTCTACCCATTAGACAAATGGAGGGTGATATTTTAATTCAACTGCGCATAACATATGTTTACTCGTAAGTATTCCGGTGCACCGAGGAGCGCACTGTTCTCCGACGAGGTCGATCCTATTCATATATATGATGGATTGTGAGGTCTTCATTGTCAATTGTTCTTTCAATAAAGATCTTGTAATGGGGCTGGAGGAGATGGCCTTAGTGGTTAAGAGCACCGAGTTCTGACCGCTCTTACAGAGGTCCGGGTTCGATCCGCCAGCACCTGTATGGTGGCCGAGAACTGTCTTGAACTCCAATTCCAGGAAGGAAACTCCAGTTCCAGGGGGAATTCCGGACCCTCTTCTGACCTCCACAGCATGTGCACGACACGGGTGCACAGACTTGCATGCAGCAATACATTGCACACATTACAGAAATAAATAAAATTAAAAGAAATAAATAAAAAAATTAAAGATTTGTAATTTGTCCTCTTGCCCTTTTGATTTCTTTTCTTTGAAGTCTATTTTGTCTGATATTTGAGTATGCACTCCTGCTTGCTTCTTTTTGCTACCATTTG
>VZQC01013266.1:376283-415266 GCA_009823505.1 Rhizomys pruinosus | reverse complement strand
TTTTTTTTTTTCCTTTCCTCCTCCTTGTTTATGGAGTGTTGACTTGTCTAGGTTTCAGGCTTTCAGTTTTGCTTATACATTGGATATTGGAAGCCAAAGCACTCTTCTCTTCTTGCTCTGAATGTTCTCCAAAAAAAAAAGTCCACTTGGATTCTCACCAATTTCCGGCGGTGGTGGGAGGGGGGATATTTGCCTGACCTAGCCCATTCCCCAGTACCTGCCTGAGTGACTTCCAGCCAGCTGGCACAAAGGTGCAGAGGCACCGACCCAAATCCACTGACCCTCTGGTCACGGCTGCAAAGGCAAAGGGCAGTCCCGCCCAGAAGGCCTCATAAACACGACACCCTAGAAGCAGCCCAGGAGAGAGTCCACCCCCAAAAGTACCTGCCTGAGTGACTTCCGGCCATTATATTCCTAAGTTATATTTAGATAGCTATGTGGTAACTATCAAAAAAAATCTACAAATTTTCCATTTTTATCCAGATACAAGACAATGATAATATTTGAGACACCCCTCATTTAACATTAAATGTTATATGCCCCAATTCATGCTCTCTGTCACATGTTAGAGATGAATTTTTTTCTGCATGCAATTTCAAAATAATAAATTTCCATGTGCACTGTTAAATGACAAATGTTCTTAAATTTCTACTTCTAAAATTCATTCATAACAAAGAGATTTTATACATTTGAAACTTATTTTATCATTTTTCTACAAAAATAATATGGAACTGTAGCTCAAGTGATAAGGAAACAACTTGGGTCTCTGTCCCCTCCTTTGCTACACATAGACACACAAAGTACAATGGAATCCACATGTTGCCCTTCCATAACATTAATGTTACAGTCAATGTAGATGCTTCAGGACTGAAATCAAACCTCTAAAAGTTGTGAAACATTTATTGAAAAATTTCTTTATTTCAAATACTTGATAATAAATTCAAATAAATGGATAGTTTTCCCATGAGGGTACACCAGCTACACCTTTGCTTTACATGCCCTTGATGTGCACTCTTGAATCATTTACAGGTTGCAACATGGGTAGGAAGGAAAATCTTAAGTGTCAAAGCAGAAGATCATTAAATTGAAAAAACTATTTTTCATTACACAGATCTCTTCCTCTTCCTCCTCCTCCTCCTCCTCCTGCTCCTACACCACCACCACCACAACCTCCTTTTCTTTCTCATTGCCTCCTCCTCCTCCTCTTCCTCCTCCTCACCTCTTCCTCTTCCTTTCTCTCTTTCTATTGTGCTCACTTTCTCTCTCTCTCTTTCTCTCTCTTTCTCAATAAAAGGACAAAAAAAGTAAACAATTCCAGTGTAATAAAATTTCGCTCTAAAAAAAATTCTTTAAAGGGAAGGAGTATAGGAAATCTTTGTCAAATATGTTATAATTCAAAATCCTTATTTCCAAGGTGTTTAATTATTTTTCCTTAATTATAGTAATTTGAAATCCTAGAGTTTTCTGTCACTTTGAAATAATGATTTACATGCAAAAGAAAGAAATCGCTAGTCTTTTCTTATGTCACCTTTGGGTCAAGTCTTTTCCTGTCTGAAGCATATATAGTCTGTCTTCCTGAGCCAGAGAGTGGCTTGCTGTTAATGCACAGCTGCCACTCACACACATGACTACTGGGTAATTGGAGAGAAGAAGGGAACCATTAGTTGGCAATTCTTAAAATTTTACATCCCCTATAATTTTCAGTGAAGGTTTTGCTTTTTCGGCATCTAAATTGGACTGAACCACAACTACCGTTATCAGTTCACAGCACTTTCCTGGAGGGAAGGCAGACAGCCCAGTTAGCTATTTCAAGACCCAAAAGAAGAGGCTATTTTGTTTTCCATCTCAACTTTGCTGCATTGTTCAAATAACAAAACATTGTTTATCCCATCTGCCTTCTTTAATGATCATAAGCAATGACAGATCCCAGTGAGAATGCACACCACTTTCTGCTTTCTGGAGCTCAGTGTTATTCTCTGTCAGGAAAAATTTACAAGTTGGCTTTCATGTATGTAAAGTTCAATTCCCAGAATAGTACACTATAAATAGTAATTACCATAAAATACCCCAAATCTAGATAGTGTTCTGAGGAACAAGCATGATATTTAGGGGACTCAGTTTTTTCTATCTTATTTCTGAAAAAAGACAGTGTAACAAAGCTGCTCCTTTCTCTTTATTCAGGGAGTTCATAATTCTGTCAATATTTTATGTAATAAATAGAAGGAAGCGAAGCACTGGCTAAATTCCTACAAGGCAGCTATGTCAAAAACAGCTTCTCTGGAACAAATCTCTTTAACACTTTGTAATTTAAAAATATTACACAGCAGGTAGATAGACTGTGGGTCTGGGGACATGAGTTCTAAAACCGAATAGCTCTAACCTGGGAGTTAGTCAAGTTGCACAGATCACAGTTGCATAAATTTCCTCATTACTTGAAAGAGAAAATTAAGTCAATTATTTCTAAGAATAAATTTTAAAAGACTTTGACAAAGTAAATTTGAACAAGAAAGATATTATCGAAGCAGAACTTCCAGTCTCCTTTTGCATTTTTCCTCTTCTATTCTTAATAGTCCCAAAACACAGGACAAGCTGGTATCATCAGTAAGCTCTTTTCTCATTTGCTTACTTTTCATTTTTATTACCTTGTTTTCGTGTGTGTGTGTGTGTGTGTGTGTTTGCCTGTGTGCCATAGCATGCACATACAGTTAGAGAAATTCTGGGTGATGTTTCTTGACTTCCAACTTGTCGAGTTAGTCTCTCTCATTTCTGCTCTACACAGCATATTCCATGCTACTTAGGCACAAGCTTCAGGAGACTCTCCTGAAGCACATCTAGTCATAAGAGTACTGGGATCATGGATGCACAATGCTACCACTAACTTAATAAATGTGCTCCTGATGATCAACTTGAGGTTGTCAGGTAAGGGCATCAAGAGCTTTGAGCTGCTGAGACTTTCTATATGCCCTGTTTCCTCATTGAACACAAGAGCATGTGTTTCTCCAGGGTGATGTGGAGATTCAAGCAGAGAGGCAACAGGTAGGAATCAAAGGTAAATGTTCTATAAATGAGAGCTGTTGTTACTATTTCTGGAAATCAGTAATAGCACTAAAATAATTATATTTCTATTTTTATTTTAGCAATAAATTTATTTTTCTTTTCTTATTTTTTTATTTGACCAGTAAGTACACATAGGTAATAAACATAAAGTGTCCATATACATCCAAATAGTTAATATCTAAGTCTAGTTTTTGTACAACACATGGTTCCCAAATCTACTTAAAGAGGTTTGTTTTCACAAACATGTTGATCAAAGAAAAAAAAAGAAAAATATCCAGTCTGTTTTTGCTGTGATCTCACAATTCATCCCCCCCTTGTTGGCCCTTCTGATCTGACCTACTCCGCGAGAGTCCCTGGGCTTTGGAGGGGAGAGTGAGAGAAAGTGAGAGCTAGAAGATCCAGATTTTTTTTTTCCTTAGGTGACACATTAAATTCTTGGGACTGTCCAATTCTGCTTGCAACAGACTGATGGGTCACTTAGCAGTCTCCTTTTAATTCTAGTAATAAATCACACATAGTAACAAATATTAAAGATTATAACAAATTACTCTTATGAGGATAGACACATATGCTTGGATAGTATCTTGGTCGGAGCATTTTCACTCTTTTACAAAGTGATGCCAACAGCTTTCTGAGGCGGTCAATAGAGTATCCAGACAGTAGGAGGCACCAAGGCTACAGTGTCAGCCATGTGTCATACCTGGCCAGGAAGCAGGCCACGGATCAAACTGGGATTTTTTTTTTCTTTCTGAGTGTACATTTAACAGGCTTCCACTATTGCACTACAGCTTCTTTGGCATGTAAAAGTGAAGCACAAGAAGTCTAGTAAAGCTTCAGAGATCATTTATTTCCAGCAGTTGGCACAGTGCTCTCCAACACCAAGAAAATGAGCTCTTGATTTGCAGTGCAGGTTCTCACATATATTTTCTTTTCATGTTCATATCACACTGAATCTTCTGCAATCAGGTCTTACTGTCCATTTCTTATGGTACCCAAAGTTATAGGCAAATGGCCTTTTTTTATGGGGGGGGGGTTAATCCTCCCTGGCCAACAGCTCCTGTAGCTGGCACTGAAGCCTTTATCTTGTCATTGGTGCTGTTGTTGTTGTTTATTTAAATGTAGGGCAAAATTACATCCTAGGGGGAGGAGACATATTCCTTCCCCTTCTGTTTTTGTAATTGTCTCTAAAATCAGAGCAGCCTCTCTTGTTTCCCAGACCCCTAAATCTTGATTTATAGTTTTCCAGAAGGCAGGAATTGTATCACATACCTATAGACAGGAACTCACCTGAAGGGGTTTACCAAACCCTTTCAGACTATCTCCCTCTGGACTGCATACCACTGGTTCATGAGGCAGAATCCAGCTTTTCCTGAGCCAAATTATCTTGTTAGATGGAAAATAAATGTCAGAATTATAACTTGTATAAGAACAGGGAAACATAGAGAACATTTTTGTTCATTTAATCTAATAGCTGTAACTGGGACTCCAGTACAAGTCAGGAGTGGATTGAAAATAAACAATTCTTTACCCTGATTAGCTTAAGCGTGTTACTATTTTCTATTCTGGAGATAGCCACCTGTGGGAAATCCAGCTTGAATTGAGGGCTGGACTTCCAACTAGCACCACATGGCCAAGAGTCTGGCTCCTCTCCAGGGAGGAGCAAGCACCTTGGCCTAGGTGCTTAGCAGCTGGGTGGAGCAAGGTGTTTGGTGGCATGGAGTTGGGGGGTGGCTCATGATTGGTCCTGGGAACTGGTGTCATTTTTCATTTGGTTTATAAAAGAAAGCTGTGGCAACCAGCAAATCGAATTCCAATATCATCACGGAGTTCCTGGCCGATACTTTTATTAATTATTGTGTGCGCACAGGCTAAGGTAATCCTGAGTTTCGTTCGGGTGGCCAGTGGGCTGGAAAAATGTTCCCTTTGCGGTCCACCAACCTGGGTAGCTGATGTTGTGAGTGAAATTCCTGTCCCAGCTCTGGGCAGGTGGGAAGTCATGGCCAAGAGTGGAACACGTGTCTCATGGGTCCAGGCTAAGAGCCTAAATTGGAATTACCACTTAGATTGGCTGCGAGAAGTAGCCGGCTGGTCTCTGCAAGGAGGGGCCAGCTCCCCACAGCAACTGCAGGCAGGTGCTGTGTCCCCATCCCCCTTAGCAGGGCCACGTGGTTCCTGCTCGGCATACAAAGAGAAGCTTCCTACAGCCACCCATTTTAATCTTATACAGGAAGCTTTTAGTTAATGCCTTGAGACTTAATAACATCCCCTGACATATTCCCCCAACTTAGTATAACTTATGAAATATTATATATACATATATAATATATATAAAACAGTTATTTTGAATATACCACTATAAAGTATAAACTTGGATATGTCCTTGTAAGTCTTGGGGTAGGTTAAAGATGACCAAATATCTCCAGATATTCAAAGATGTTTTACATGGGTTTGGCAAAAAACCTATATGTTCACTCCAAAGATGTTTTACTTAGTGGTCAAATGTCTTACATATAAAATGTTACTGGGGCTGGAGAGATAGCCTAGCGGTTAAGAACGCCGACCGCTCTTGCAGAGGACCCGGGTTCGATCCCCAGCACCCACATGGCGGCCGAGAACCGTCTGAAACTCCAATTCCGGGAGAACTCCAGTTCCAGGGGAATCCGAGACCCTCTTCTGACCTCCGCGGCATTGCACAACAGGGGTGCACAGACCTGCATGCAGACAGTACATTGATACACATACAGAAATAAATAAAATTAAAAAAAAAGAAAAGAAAAGAGCAGCAATAATAATTGGGTCAAATGTTATGTTCAGTTTTAGTCTTTTAACTGTTCTCCACCCTGCTTTCATAAGGGGCTGCATGAGTTTGCAATCCCACCAGCAATGAATAAGTGTTTCCCTTTCTCTGCACCCTCTCCAGCAATTATTGGTGTTTGTTTTCTTGATCATACCTAATCTTACTGGTATTAGATGAAATCTTAGTGTGGTTTTGATTTGCATATCCTTAATTAATGCTGAAGTTCAATAGTTCTTAAGATGTTTCTGAGTTATCTAAGTTCTTCTGTTGAGAAGTCTATGCATCTTTTGTTTTGAGCATTTATTGTTTTGAACATTTTTTGAGTAGTTTATGTATTCTGGATGTTAAACTTCTGTCATATGTATCACTGGTGAAGATATACTCCCAGTCTGTGGGTGTTCTCTTCCCTTCTTTGTTTCTTTTGTTATACAGAAGCCTTTGAGTTTAATAAGGTCCCACTTGTTGATTGTGGATCTTAGTTCCTGTGCAACTGGTGTCTGATTTATTAAGTCTTTTCTTGTACCTATACCTTGTAGGTTACTGTCTATATTATCTTGGAAAATAATCAGAATTTCAGGTTTCATATTGAGGTCTTTGATCACATTTAGAGTTGACCTTAGAGCCAGGTGAAAGGTAGAGATTTAATTTCATTCTTTTGCAAGTGGTGATCCAATTTTGCCAGCATCATTTATTGAAGATGCTTCCATTGAATGTGTATGACTCCTTTCTCAAATATAAGGTGGATGAAATTCTATGTACTCTAGTTTGGGTCTTCAATTTTATTCCATTGATCTATAGACATATTTTTTATGCCAGTACCATGCTGTTTTTATAACTATAGCTCTGTAGTAGAGATGAAAATCCAGTATAGTAATTCCCCCTGTATTACTCTTTTTGTTCAGGGTTGCTTTGACTATCCAAGGACTTTCGTTTTCCATATGAATTTTAGAACTTTTTTTTCTAATTCTCTGAAAAAAAGTCATGGGGGTTTTGATTGGGATTGCATTGAACATGTATATTAATTTGGGAATGATGCTCATTTTTACTATATTAATTCTTCCAATCCATGAACATGGGACATCTTTCCATCTTCTTATGTCTTCCTCAATCTCCTTCTTCAAAGATTGAAAGTTTTCATTGTAAAGATCTTTAATATCTTTGGTCAAGTTTATTCCAAGATACTTTATTTTTGGAGATTATTGTAAATGGAAGGAGTTCCATATACTCCTTTTCCAATTGCTTGTTGTTGGCATATAGGAAGTCTACTGATTTTTGTAGATTAATTTTATAACTTGCAACTTTACTGAAACTGTTATTCATTTCTAGGAGTTTTCTAGTGGAATTTATAGGATCTCTTAGGTATAATATTATGTCATTTGCAAAAAAGGACAGTTTGACCTCCTCTTTTCTGATTAGTATTCCTTTAATCTCCTTCTCTTGTCTTATTGCTCTAGCAAGAATTTCAAGAACTATATTAAAAAGGGGGGGGAGCTACTGGACACACTTGTCTGTTTCCTGACTTAAAGGGAACACATCTAGTTTTTCTCCATTTAAGATGATGTTAGCTTGTGTTTGTTGTACATAACTTTAATTATGTTAATTTTTTAACATAATTAAAGTTATGTACAACAAACATACCTTTAATTCTGTCCAGTCCAATTCCCTCTAGGACTTTAAACAAAAAGCATGTTGTATTTTATCAAAAGCCTTTTCTGCATCAATTGAGGTGATAATGTGTTTTTTTGTATTTGAGTCCATTTTTATACTTTAGGACATTTATTTATGTATGTTGAACCAACCTTGCATCTCTGGAATAAAACCTACTTGATCATGGTGAATTAACCTTTTTGATGTGTACCTGTATGCTATTTGCAAGGATTTTGTTGAGAAATTTTGCATTTATGTTCATTAAGGATATGGATATATAGTTTGCTTTTTTACTTGTACCTTTTCCTGTTTTGGTATTAAAGTGATGCTGGATTCATAGAAGGGATTTTGGAGGCTACCCTCTGCTTCTATCATTTCAAACTGCTTATGTAATATTGGTTGTAGGTCCTCTTTACATGTCTGATAAAATTTAGCTGTAACTCCATCCAGGCCTAGGTTTTTTTTTAGTTTGGAAGCTTTGTATTACTGATTCAATTTCTTCATTTGTTATGGGTCTGTTTAAACAGTTGACTTCTTCTTGGAGCTTTAGTGAGGCCCATGATTTCAGATATTCATACATTTCATTTAGGTTAACAAATTAACACAGTATAGATTTTTTTAAAAAATATTTCAACATAATGTTTTGAATCTTTTTATTATCCGTTGAAATGTTTCCCCTTTCATTCCTAATTTTATTAATTTGGAGCTGTTCTTTTGGTTAACTGGGCTAGGAGTCTTTCTATCTTGTTTATTCTTCCAAAGAATCAGCTCTTAGATTCATTGATTCTTTGATTCTCTGTTGTACATTTATCTATCTATCTATCTATCTATCTATCTATCTATTTATTTGTATGAATGTATTGTCTGCATGTAGGTTTGTGCACCCATGCTGTGCAATGCCACGGAGGTCAGAAGAGGGCGTCGGATTCCTCTGGAACTGGAGTTCTCCTGGAATTGGAGTTACAGATGCTTCTCAGCTGCCATGTGGGTACTGGGGATCGAACCCAGGTCCTCTGCAAGAGCAGTCGGTGCTCTTAACCGCTAGGCCATCTCTCCAGCCCTGATTCTCTGTACTTTTTGTTGTTGTTGTTTCTATTTCATTAATCTGTACTGTGATTTTTGTAATTTCTTCATGTCTTTTAGATTTGGGAGTAAGTTGTTGTATTTCAAGAGGTTGTTTTTTATTCATTTGATATTAAGTCTAATAAATGCTTTATTAGAATTCTGATCACCATTTATTACTTTTTAAATAAAACATTTTTATTGATGTTTTGCATATTTCATATATCATTTCTCAGTCCAATTTGTTGCAACATTAAGTCATTTATTTGTGTACTCTTTCCATTTTTTTTTTTTTTATTTCAGGGGAGAGAGAGAATGCAGTCCTCCACTACCACAAATTATGCAGTAGAGTTTCCTGCATTTGGGGAAATTGCACGGGGTCAGCACAGTCTGAGTGGAATGGATGAGCCTTGCTCTGGGAAAACCACCTTTTTGATTTTGATCATGGTATCTCCCCTGCCAGGTAACCAGGTAAATATCTTTTTGTTCTAGTTTTGTTTTTTTGTTTTTTTGTTTTTTTTTTGGTAGGCACTTAGAGCTATAAATTTCCCTCTTAGGACTTTTTAAATGTCCCAGAGGTTTTGTTATGTTGCACTGGCATTTATTTTTAAAGCTAAGAATACGTTTCTTCCTTTTTTATTTTTTAAAATTATTTATTTATTTATTATTTTTTATGTGTACTGTCTGCATGTAGGTTGATGCACCTGTGTCTGTAAGTTGATGCACCTGTGTCGTGCAATGCCACAATGCCACGGTGGTCAGAAGAGGGCGTCGGATTCCCCTGGAACTGGAGTTAAAGATGGTTCATAGCCACCACGCGGGTGCTGGGAATCAAACCCGAGTCCTCTGCAAGAGCAGTCGACACTCTTAATGGCTGAACCATCTCTCCAGCCCCATTTTATTTATTTCTTAATTTTTCCCTTGACCCATTCATTTTTCAGCAGTGTGTTGTTTAATCTACATGAGTTCCTGTTTTATCAGTGCTACTTCTGGTATTGATATTAAGCTTTATTGCCTTATGGTCTGATAGAATACATTGAATTATTTCAATTTTTTTATATTTGTTGAAATTTTTTCTATGTCCCAGTAAGTGGTAGATTTTGGAGAAAGTTCCATGGGGTGATGACTAGAAAGTATATTCTTTGGTGTTTAAGTGGAATATTTGGTAGATGTCTGTTAGTTCCGTTTGGTATATTGTATTGTTCAATTCAGTTGTCTTTCTGTTTATTCTTTGCCCAGTTGACCTGTCTAATAGACACAATGGGTTGCTGAAGTCCTCTACTAGTAGTGTGCTAGAGTCAATCTGTGCCTTAAAGTCCTGTAAACTTGTGTTTATGAAGTTCGGTGTGCCTCAGTTTGGTGTGTGTAAATGAATGACTGTGATACCTTCTTGATTATTTTTTTATAAGCATGAAATGATCCTCTTCATCTCTTCTGCTTAGTTTCAGTTTGAAGTGTATTTTATCTGATATTAGATTAGTGACTCCTGTTTATTTCTTAGTGTCATTTGCTTGTATTATTTTTCCACCCTTTCACCTGATATAATGCCTTTCTTTAAAGGTAAGATGAGTTTCTTGCTGATAAAAGATAGGTTTTATGTCTTAATCCATTCTACCAGTTTATGTCTCTTAATTGGAGGATTCAGTTCATTATTATTTAAAGTTATTTTTGAGAGATTTATATTACTTCTGATCACTTTGGTTTCTGGTGCATTTTTGCCCTAGGTTTTTGTTTTCCTAATAGTAGTTTTACTTATTTTCTATTGCTGGTTAGTTATAGTCATTCTTGCCCTCAGCTCTTTGTATTGCTTCATATATTATCTGAAGGGACAAATTTCTGGACAAGAATTCTTTCAGTTTGTTTAAGCCATGGAATATTTTTCCTTTCCCCTTCAATTATAATAGACTTTTTGCTGGATAAAGTACTCTGGGTTGACATCAAAGTCATTTAGATTTGGGAATATTTTAGACCAAGCTCTTCTGGCTTTCATTGTTTGCAACAAAAAAATCAACTGTAATTTTCCTAGGTTTTCCCTTATTTTTTGCTTTCTTTTTCCCTTTCTTTTTCGTTTTCCCTTTCTTTTGCTACCATCAGTATCCTCTCTTCATATTGAACATCTAGTGTTCTTACTGTGTTATGGCATGGATGGGGGATTTCTTTCATGGTTCTGTCTACTTGTTGTTCTATATGCTTCTTGTGGGTTTTTTTTTTTACATTTTTATTGAAGTTATGTGCATTTCATACATCATTTCTCAGTTCATTGTAGACTCATCTTGTCTTCCCCACCCCACCCAAATTCATGTACCCTGCCATCCTGGCCATGTGTCTTTTTTCTGATTCTTTTCAAAGTTTTTTTTTTTTTTCAAAGCAAAGGATTATTGTCCTTGGGAGAACTTTACTGTTTCAGTCGGTTCCCTGTCCCAGTTTGCTTCTTGTATATGTACAGGTATCTTTTTCTTTAATTTGAGAAAATTTTCCTCTACAATTCTGTGAAAAATCTGAGCAATAATGTTATCCTGTGAATTTTCTTCCTATTCTATTCCTATGATTTGTAAGTTCATCCTTGGGCTATATCTGTATCAACCAACTGCAGCCATGAAGAGTCCAAATGTCCTCAGACCACCTCCAGTGTTCCCCAACTCTCTTGGGGGAGTGGTTTAAGTCCTACTTCCCCAAATTTTCTTAGCTGGTTAGAAAGCACCTGCTACCACAGGAGCTGCCATCTTCTGTCAAAAAAAATGTCCTAGCCATAACTCTTAAAAGACCTCTTCCCTAATCCTGGTAAAATAGTTTAAAATGCAATATAACAGTGAGGTGCCAGCAAGACAAGGCAGATCTGGCAGATCGCCTTGACCCTGGAAATCCCAGCTCAGACTCCAAACAGTTGCCCAGAGTCAGTGAGGTGTCAGTGAGGCAAGGCAGACCCACCTTGGCACTTGGAGGGCTTACCACCCGCCCCTGGTAGTCCCAGCTCTGACTCCAGACAGGCTCCCAGAGTCAGTGAGGTTCTGGTGAGGCATGGCGGACCTGCCTTGACTCTTGGGGGCCTACTGGCACACGGGCCAAAGTAGAAACCCAACCCAGCACCCCCACCCTTCCCCCAATCCTGGTGGAGGTCTGGTGCAGAGGACCTAACAGGCAGAGCATTGGTGATCATAGTCTGTGCAGCCAACTTTGAGGTGCCAAAACTCAAAGAAACAAATAGACAAATCCACATGCAAAAGACACAAAGAAAAAAGAATGGGAAAAGCTCATAATAAATCCACACCCAGCTCTCCCAACCCTACAGAAGATTCCTACAATGAGAACTTTGAGGAATGAAGCCAAGACACCAACCTTAGAAGAACAACTGTAGACATAGTAAAATAAATTAGAGAACTAAGGGAAAAGAATGAAAAACTCCAGAAGGACCTAGAGGGATATAATGACAAATAGTGGAAAGAACTAAGGGGAGAGATTGAAAAATTCAAGAAGGACCTAGAGGGAGAAAATGACAAACTCCAGAAAGAAGTGTAAACACTGAAAAAACTCTAGGCTGAAATGAAAAAAGAAAATGACCAACTAACCAAGGAGCTACAAGATGAGAATGGCAGGCTCCAGAGAGACTGGAAAATCTAAAGAAATCACAGGATGATATGAAAAAAGACATTGAACATTCATCCAACCACCAGGAAAGGACGAGAAAAAACATAGAAAGCAGAAAAAAGAGTATCAGACCTGCAGGATAATACAGAGCAACTAGAAAGCTCAAGTAAAGATTATGAAAAATAAAAAAAAAAAAAAAAACACAAGAGTGGAACAACCAGGAAATGTGGGTCAATATGAAAAGACCAAACCTCCACATCAGAGGAAGGAGAAGAATCCCCAAACAACACTATTGACCAGATCTTCAACAAGATAATATAAGAAAGTTTCCCCAAACTTAAGAAAGACAAACCCATACAAACACCAGAAGATAATAGGACACTAAATGGACAGGACCAAAAAAGAAACTCCCCATGCCATATAATTGTTAAAACATTAGATGCTCAAAACAAAGACAAAATACTGAAAGCCAGAAAAGAAAAACAAGTTACATGTAAAGGGATACCCATCAGAATTACAGATAACTTCTCAGTACAAACTATGAAAGCTAGAAGAAAGTGAACCAAAGTATTCCCAGTACTAAACAACTTTAAATGCCAACCCAGACTTCTATACTCAGCAAAAATGTCAATTATAGTTGAAGAAGAAAGAAGAATCTTTCACAACATGAACAAGATGAAAGGATACATGTCTAGCCGGGCATGGTGGCAAACTCCTTTAATCCTAGCACTTGGGAGTCAGAGGCAGGCGGATCTTTGTGAGCTCAAGGCCAGCCTGGTTTAAAGAGTGAGTTCCAGGACATCTGGGGCTACAAAGAGACACTGTCTCGAAAAGACCAAAAACAAAACAAAACAAAAATAATACACGTCTAAGAAACCAACACTTAAGAAAACCCTCGAAGCAACCCAAAGGACAGAGGAAAGAAGCAACTATCCCTAAGCAAATAAAGAGAGAAAGCAATGAAATCATACTGGAGTAAATATAAACCTAGACCAAGGATGCAAACAAAAATTAAGGTAAAAAAACAACAACAACAACAACAACACACATCTCTCAATAAGAACCTTAAATACTAATGGTCTAAACTCCCCAATCAAAAGGCATAGACTGGGAAACTGGATTAGGAAAGTGAACCCTTCTATATGCTGTCTACAAGAAACCCATCTCACCCTCAAGGAGAGACACCACCTTAGAATGAAAGGATGGAAAAAAATATTCCAAACAAATGGTACCAAGAAACAAGCTGGAGTGGCTATTCTAATATCAGACAAAATAGATCTCAAACTTAACTTAATCAGAAGAGACAAAGAGGGCCATTACATCCTAAGGAACAATGAACCATGAAGACTTCACAATCCTAAATGTCTATGCACCAAACTCTGGTGCACCTAACTTTATAAACACAACTCTGTAGGACCTCAAGACACAGATTAATCCTAACACACTAATAGTGGGGTATTTTAACACCCCACTGAGCCCCTCAGATAGATCAACAGGACAAAAAATAAACAGAGAGGCATCAGAACTGAACAATACAATACACCAAATGGACCTCATGTATATCTACAGAATATTCCACCCAAATACCAGAGAATATACTTTCTACTCAGCACCTCATGGTGCTGAACATTCTCAAAAATCGACCACATACTGGAACACAAAAAGAACCTCAACAAATACAAAGGATAGAAATTATTCCATGCATTCTATCAGACCACAGTGCAATAAAGCTCAATATGAACATCAGAATAAGTCAAACTAGCTACAAGTATACATGGAGACTAAACAACACAATCCTGAATGGGTCAGGGAAGAAATAAAGAGTGAAATGAAATTATTCATGGAACTGAATGAAAAAGACAATACAACACAATAAAACCTGTGTGATATTCTAAAAGCAGACTTGAGAGGGGAAATTTAAAGCCCTAAATGCCCACATCAAAAAAACAGAAAGGGAACAAATAAACGATCTAACACTGCAGATAAAATCACTTGAGAGACAACAACAAATGACCCCTAAACCCAACAGACAGGAAGAAATAACAAAAATCAGAGCATAAATCAATGAAATAGAAAGGAAACAATACATAAAATCAACGAATCCAAAAGCTGGTTCATTGAAAAAAATAAACAAAATAGACAGACCTCTAGTCCAGTTAACAAGAGAGAGAGAAAGAGAGAGAGAGAGAGAGAGAGAGAGAGAGAGAGAGAGAGAGAGAGAGAAAATCCAAATGAACAGTATTCATGATGAAAGAGGAAACAACACAACAGGAAAAGAAAAGATCCAGACAATCATATGGCAATACTTCAAAATCTATACACCACTAAAATTTGAAAACCTAAGAGAAATGGATGGATATCTGAAATCCTGGGAACCCACAAAGCTCAAACAAGAAGATATTGACAGCTTAAATAGACACATGATATTTGAGGAAATTGAAGATGTAATTAAGAACCTCCCAACTAGAAAAATCCCCAGTCCAGATGGTTTCAAGGCAGAATTTTATAAAACATTTAAAGAGGTCCTACAACCACTGCTACTCAAATTATTTAGAAGGATACAGAGAGAATTCTCCCAAACTCCTTCTATGAAGCCACCATGACTCTAATACCAAAACCATACAAAGATGCAAGCGCAAAGAAAGCTATTGACCCTTCTCACTAATGAACATAGATGCAAAAATTCTCAACAAAATACTTGCAAATCGCATACAGACCCACACCAAAAAGATCATCCATCATGATCAAGTTGGATTCACACCAGAGATGCAGGGATTGTTCAACATACATAAATCAATAAATATCATAAAACACATAAATGGATTGAAAGACAAAAACGACACAATCATTTCAATTCATGCAAAAAAAAGCCTTTGACAAGATCTAGCATCCCTTCATGTTTAAAATCCTAGAGGGAATAAGAATGAAAGGAACATTCCTCAACATGATCAACACCATATATAGCAAACCCACTGCCAACATCATCCTAAATGGAGAAAAATTGGAACCATTTCCCTTAAAGGTGGGAACCCAGCAAGGCTGCCCCCTATTGCCACTCCTCTTCAACATAGTGCTTGAAAAACTTGCTAGGGCAATAAGAAAAGAGAAGGAAATTAAAGGAGTGCTCATCAGAAAAGAAGAAGTTAAGCTATCTCTTTTTGTAGATGAGATGTTAGTTTACCTAAGAGATGCTAAAACCTCCACCAGAAAATTTCTAGAAACGATTAAGAGTTTTAGTAAAGTGTGGGGAAATAAAATTAACCTAGAAAAATCACTAGTCTTTCTTTACACCAGCAATAAACAACTGGAGACGTAATATAAAAAGACCATCCCACTCACAGTCACCCCCAAAACAAAAACTGGGAACAAACCAACCAAAGATACCAAAGAACTGTACAAGAAAAAATTTAAACACCTGAAGAAGGAGATTGAAAATGACATCAAGAGATGGAAAGACCTCCCATGCTCATGGATTGGGAAAATCAATACAGTAAAAATTTCCATTTTATCCAAATTGATATACAGATTCAATGTTGTCCTAACCAAAATCCCTATGAGCTTCTTCACAGACTTGGAAAAAAAATCCTTAAATTCACATGGAAAAACAAAAGACCCTGAGTAGCTAAAGCAATCCTGAGTGAAAAATGCAAGACAGGGGGATTGCCCTACCAGACTTCAAACTATATTACAGGGCCATAGTCATAAAGACAGCCTAGTACTGGCACAAAAACAGACATGTTGACCAATGGAACAAAATTGAAGATACAAACTTCAGCTCATACAATTTCAGCCACCTCATATTTGACAAAGGGGAAAAAAACCCTCAATGGAGGAAGGATAGCAACTTCAGCAAATGGTGCTGGAACATTGGATCATCATTTGTAGAAGAATAAAATTAAACCCTGAAGGGGATAGGAGAAAAAGTTGGCAACAACCTACAAGACATAAGTGTAGGAAAAGACTTTCTAAATCAGACAGTAGCTGCACAGGAAATTAATGGAGGAAAATGTGAATTCCTAAGCATGAAAAAAAAAAAAAGACTGAGAAAAAGATGCAGGGCAGTTATGGCAGAATGCATGACCTGTGGTGGGGTGGAGTGGGGTGGGGTGAGGGGAAGGGAAGGGGTATATGCCTGAACTGAATTCAACAGTCGACAAATGGGTCATGATAAAACTCAAAAACTCTGTACAGTGAAAGAAACAATCAAGAAGTTGAAGAGAAAACCCACATAATGGGAGGAAACTGAAGATGTAATTAAGAACCTCCCAACTAGAAAAAGCCACAATGATACATCTGACAGAGCATTAACATCAAGAATATATAAACTACTCAATAAACAAAGAAGTAAGAAGACAAATGACCTACTTGAAAGATGGAGTAAAGAGCTGAACAGAGACTTCACCAGTGAGAAATTAAAGGTGGCTGAGAAACATCTTAAAAATAGTTCAACATCATTAATAATTAAGGAAATCCAACTTAAAACCTCTCTCAGATATCTCACTCCAATACGACTAGCTAAGATCAAGAAAACAAAAGACAACAGATGCTGGAGAGGTTGTGGGGAAAGGGGAAGTCTCATCCTCGCTGGTGGGAATGTAAACTTGTACAACTACTGTAGAAAGCAATGCAGAGAACCCTTAAAAGACTTGGAATGAGCCTACCGCCTGACCCAGTCATACTACTCCTGGGTATATACCCCAAAGACGCATCGTACCACAAAGATACATTCACATCCATGTCTATTGCAGCTCTCTTCACAATAGCGAAGAGCTGAAACCAACCCAAATGCCCCTCAAAAGACGAGTGGGTGGCAAAAATGTGGCACATTTACACAATGGAGTACTATTCAGCAGTAAAGAAAGATGGCATTATGAACTTTGCAGGTAAATGGATGGAGCCCGAAGCCATTATGCTGAGTGAAGTAACAGAATCCCAGAAAGACAAACAGAGAATGGTTTTCCTCATTTGTAGATGCTAACACTAAATCCCCCAGATGAAAGGCAAGCTGAATAACATTGTTATTTCTGTTTATCTGAAAGCAACTATGTTGTTATAATATGAATCTCTCAACTGGCTCTAGAATCCACCCATCAATTATTTTCAGACTCTGTAATTGCTGTATATGGATGGAGAGTATGTATCCATATATTAGAATAATATAAAATTAATGGAGGAAAATGTGAATTCCTAAGCATAAAACAAAAGACTGAGAAAAAGTTGCAGGACAGTTATGGCAGAATGCATGATCTATGGTGAGGTAGGGGGGTGGGGTGAGGGGAAGGGAAAGGGGAATATGCCTGAACTGAATTGAAAAATGATGTCTGTCTGAAATATACAAATCATCAATAAAAAATAAAATAAATTGCAATGTTACATTACTGCACTGCAGTATGTAGTGACCAATTCATAGTAACTCAGAAATGTGCATTAGTGATGGCACTTACAATAATCATGACAATAATTTTATAAAGTTTATATTCAAAGCAGCAATGATTATGAATTATTTTCTACACAACTTGCCCAGCATTTGCTAACATTTGCTATTTTTTATATTTTTTTGGTTTTTTCTTTGCATTTTATTGAAATTTTGCAATTTTCATATGACATCCCTTGAAAGGGGTTTAAATCTGCTCCTGTCTCCCAATCACCCCATTGACAATTGCCCAACATAATAAACATTCATATATAATTAATATGGTCTAGAGTATGAGTTGTGTCCCCCAATGTCCTTCATTGTGGATGCAATCACTAGTCCTACCCAGAGTCCCAACCCTGTAAGAAACCATCTCCCCCTTCCAGCAGTCATCAGTTTCCAAAAGTTCCTTAGGTTGGGTTGAAATTTCTTACCCCCTTCCCCATATCTATGCTGGAATTTTGTCTGGTTTAAGCTTGCATATGAGTCGTTCATGCTGTCAGTGTTACTGTTAGTATGGCTAACTGACCAGCTATCTGGAAGACTGTTTCTTTGTGGTCATGCAACACTTCTTGCTCTTACACTCTTTCTACCTCCTCTTCTACCGTGATCCCTGTGCCTTGGCAGGAAGAGGTTTGAAACCAGTGTCCTATTCATAGGTAAGTACTCTGTGGCTTCTTGTTCTTTGCACATTAGCCAATTGCGGGTATTGGCACTCTTTGTTGAGAGTTAAGGGATGCATTCACCTAAATGTTTAGGTTGCACTGAAGATGTGTCACTTTTAGTTACTGTGTCAAAGGCACTTATTGTCAAAGTATGACTAATTCTGTACTTCTTGTTGCAAAGAAGTTGATGATGGGTGAAAGGTACCCTTGCCTTAAATATGAACATGCATATTTAAATAAAGTAATTTCTACAGTTACTTTAAAAGCCTTAAGTGACTGTAGACTATTTTATGATTCTATAAGTGAAAAACTGTATGCAGCAGCTTAATATTTTGATTATATTTCCAATTTTGTAAAAGATTTGTGTTTGAATGTACAATTTTTCATTTAAATTTTTTTATTAATTTTATTTAGTTATGTATGTGTATGAATGTACTGCCTGCATGCAAGTCTGTGCACCCGTGTCGTGCAATGCCGCGGAGGTCAGAAGAGGGTCTCGGATTCCCCTGGAGCTGGAGTTCTCCTGGAATTGGAGTTTCAGATGGCTCTCGGCCACCATGTGTGTGCTGGTGATCGAACCCGGGTCCTCTGTAAGAGCGGTCGGTGCTCTTAACCGCTAGGCCATCTCTCCAGCCCCAATCATTGAGTACTTTCACATTGGTGACTCCCTGTAATTACATGATGATACAGTGATGGAGGGGTGTGTGTGCGCGTGTGTGTGTGTGTGTGTGTGTGTGTGTGTGTGTGCATGTCTCTGTTTGTGTACTTGTGTCTATGCAGGAAATGATAAATTCTAAACTATTAGCAGGAAAAAAAAACTCATGATTACTTCTGCTATAATAGACCATATGTGTTCTTAAGCAAGATAATGAAATGAAGAAACCTAGAGTTTGGTTATAGGAAAAGAAAGCTTAGAGGAGAATATCATAAAACACTGTGTCACAGGAATGATGGGTTAATATAGTAGGGACAGTGAGACAATTCAATGATAAAATATATATAAATAATATAATCTATAGGGATTTTACTTTGAAAATAATGTCAGTTTTCTTTTGGGTAGGGTTGTAAATGTGGAGCTGTAAGAAAGGATTATTTAAAATTGGAAGGAGAGTTTTAACAGAAGAAGTGACTGGTTATAGTACATGTTATTAATGGAGGTATCCTGGAGATGACTGATGTCTGTGCGTAGTTGAAGTGTGTGTGTGTGTGTGTGTGGGTGTGTGGGTGTGTGTGTCCGTATGTGTGTGCATGTACATGCACATGCTATATTTTCCTACCACACCTAAATTGAGTGAAGCATTTTTCCTTTCACATGGCATTTCTTGGTGAAAAAAAAAAGCATTATCACATATGAACTTGGCATTATAATAAAACTTTCTCGTAGTATGCAAATAATTTTGAAATAAATTTGGTTTTCCAAAACAAGCATTGTAACAGAAATGATCCATATAGAATTCAGAGAGTTTTAAGGCTAAAACCATTCTTTATAAACTCATCACGAATATACACTTGTGCATATTTGTGCATCAAATATTAAAATGAATAGAACTGACTGAATCGTGAAGTTTGGGCTATATTTCTGGCAACATTATTCATGGCATAATGTGTTTACTTAATATGCCATTGTTTTCACTATCAAGGATCTTAGTGTTGGGGGAAAAATACCTAGATACTAGAAAGTCTTATAGGAACACTGTAATTTTAATTTGAATACTGTTTCAAATTCCACATGAGTCTCAGTTTCCAGGTCCTGTTCAAATAAGTGAAGGTGTTAGAAGAGAGCAGAGGAGAAGGGACTAAAGTAATGGAGATTCAGTTTCAAACGCGCACAAATCTGCTATTTCTGCTTGATAGCATGTAGCATTTCTATGTAGTGCACTTTGCATGGCAGAATAACTACTAGTAATAGAATTCTCTCACAGTGGAGGTTAATTACTTTTCAGGTGCAGCAAAATAAATTTCCTGTCAAGCCCATGGATAGGAATCTGCCAGTATCCCTATTTTTACCTAGAGTTTTAATTCAGTGTTAATACCTGACACACATTTGCATTTGGTGGGCTGTTCCTTTCACAGCAGGAACCACAGAGAAATACTGAGGGGTGTCAGTCACTAATAGACTTTCAAAGTGCCTGTGAACGACAGTGGTTCCCATCTCCCAGAGGGCACTATAAACATTAAATGGTCTGCCTTTACATTAGGAAACAGGGGTGACCTTTCTGGTGAACTAAGAAAATGGAACTTAGCACAAGAGGAGGAACCCCTGAAATCCACATTCTCTAGTCCACAATGGAGAAATCCTAGCCTCTGCTGCTTCTCATGATGATGGTAAAGAGACTCTGAGTCATTCTTCTTCATTTTCCCTTAATAAGGACAGAGCCACTGCAACCTGTGCTGATCTTTTCGAGCAATAACCCAACATCTTTCCTTAATTATCCACTTCAGTAGCTCAGTTTCCCCCTCAAATGGACTCTGTTGTCTATAACCATGCTCTTTTCCTGTCATTGGAACAGGGAGAGTTCCAGTCACTTAGTTAATCAGTGCCAACTCTGGCAATTTTGAAGGCCGGATGGAATAATAAAGTAACGCTACATCATTCCCCACAGGACACACAGCTGTTCAGGGGGACTAAACTCAGGATGAAGAAACTAAGTGCTACTCCATCAAAAGATGAGATTTCAGAGCTAAAATATATGTGATTGCCACTATGCAAAAAATAGATGTAGAAAAGTATTGTCACATGTATGTATCAATCTTTGCTATTGCTTTTAATTTTCAAATGTTCCATCTGGCATTATTTGCTGCAAATTCCTTAATTCCATATATCTGAGTAGCCAGCACACAAACCTTTCCTGATTTGCTTTGAAATGCTTTAGTATTCTATTTATTCCTTCCTGTGGCTCTTATTATACTGTTGCATAGAATTGCTTTAATGTAATTTTTAACCACTTTCTTTTTCAATTAGATGCAAGTGTTTTATGACTCAGTGCTTTATTTTGCTTTTAATTTACTGCATCTTCTAGTGCTATGCCTTGCATGTAATGAATCCTCAATGAGTTCTCTGCGAAACTGACTTTGCTGGATATCTGGTAAATAAAAATTTTAGTACATTAGAAGCTCCAAACTTTTGTGTCTTTAATGCTTTGTATGCATGTATGTATGTAAGAAAGACATAATTCTTTTAAAAATATTTGGTAATGGATTACTGACAATAAAAATATTAGAAGTTGAATAACCAAATATTTATATAGTGGGGCTTTGGAAGCTGATAACGACAGCCAGTCTTTCCCATGTCAAGTTTTTAATGGAATTGATAAGGTGCCTGAAGAAACTGATTAAGAGAGCAAAGTAACATTTACTTCTATTCATTCATTCATTCATCTATTTATTTATTTGTTGATTTTATGTGTATCAGTGTTTTATCTGCATATACATGTAACAAATGTATTCAATGCCTCTAGAGGCCAGAAGAGAGAATCAGATCCCCTGGAAATGAAGTCTCAAAGTTTGAGCAAGTACTCTTTTATTTATTTATTTATTTATTTATTTATTTATTTATTTATTTATTTATTTATTTTAATGTGTATGAGTGTACTGTCTGCATGTAGGTTTGTGCACCCTTGTCATGCCATGTTGGCGGTCAGAAGAGGGCAGATTCCCTGGAACTGGAGTTCTCTGGAATTGGAGTTACAGACGGTTCTTAGCCGCCAGTGGGTGCTGGGGATCACACCCCGTCTCTGCAAGAGCAATCGGTGCTCTTAACTGCTAGGCTATCTCTCCAGCCCCTAGTCGGTGCTCTTAACCATTAGGCCATCTCTCCAGCCCTCATTGAGCAAGTACTCTTAACCACTGACTATTTCTCCAGCTACTCAAAGAACAATTCTACTAAGCTTAAATATGATGCTGAAATACGGCTTAAAACCAATGGTGACCTCAGATTCCCTAGCGCTTTATTTTTGGACAAAGCTGTGTATTCTGTTGTTTAAAAGACTTATTTTTCATGGGTCTAGATTTGATAAAAACATAAATTAATTAATTACAAAAAGATTTATTTTTTCTTTTTAAAAATTGAAGGGACATTAAACAATAAACTAAGAAATTCAAACAAATATTTTATGCAGTATTTTTTTTTAAATAAATATTAACATAAAATAAATTTTCTTTTCCTATTTTATTGAGTTATTGTGCATTTATTTTTTTATTTATTTATTTATTTATTTATTTATTTATTTATTTATTTTATGTGTATGAATGTAGGTTTGTGCACCTGTGTCATGCAATGCCGGAGGTCAGAAGAGGGCATCGGATTCCCCTGGAACTGGAGTTCTGGAATTGGAGTTATGGATAGTTCTCAGCTGTCATGCGGGTGCTGGGGATAGAACCCGGTTCCTCTGCTAGAGCAGTCGGCACTCTTAACCACTAGGCCATCTCTCCAGCCCTATTGTGCATTTTATACAATATATCTTAACCATATTTAGACGTCTTAATCTGCACTTCCACAGGATTTTATGCATCCTCTCACATATGCTAGGACCTATATCTGGTGTGTTAGGGAGTTTCACCAGTGAAAGTTGAGAGGTGAATAAACATTCTCTCTGTCCCATATTCCACTTTGGCTCCTGAGACTTATATATGGAGGACGCATTGCAGATATGTCATGTAGGACTGGACATCTCGTAGATACTTGTTCTCTATATATGAACAGTTATGAAACTCTGCAATAATATAAGTTCCAAAAGGAAGCTTCTTTGGTGAGTGGTAGGAAGTAAATGTATCTGTAAATATTTAGCGTACAGTAAAAAATTACATCTATGTAGGTTATGACAAACATATGCTTCATTAGTAGGATCAAAAGTTTATTCCTGGACAACTGTCAGCCATGAAAGAAAACAGCCAGAATGACCAGAGTTCAAGAAACAGCTCCAGAGAAAGTAGACTGCTTTGCTTCTCACCACCTGCGCCCCTTGTCTAAGCTAGGGAAAAAACTGCGGAAAGGGGGCGCGGTAGAGTGATAAGGGCTCTGATTGGGGTGAACCTACAGCAATATAGCCTGGACACTCATTTAATCAACCTTGATTGAACATACAAGCCCCCCCCCCCGCTGGATGGTGGGACCAAGGGGCTGTGGGTTTGGGCATAACTGCTTACAAATTGGTTTTTACATGAAGATGCTTGTAATCATAAATATATTATTCTAAAAAAAAAAAAAGAAAAAAAACTGAGAGAAAGATGTAGGACAGTCATGGGCAGAATGCATGATCTGGGATGGGGTGGGGTGGGATGGGGGGAAGGGAGAGGAGGGGAAATATGCCTGAACTGAATTGGATAATGATGTATGAAATACACAAAGCATCAATAAAAATATTACATCTATGTAGGTTATGACAAACATAAGTTTTTCTCTAGAATATATGTTTTATCCGGTCATATGTATTTGGCTATTTCTACAGTACGAGATATTAATTCTCACCAGATGAGTGGGTTTTAAGTTCAATGAGATAGCTATTGATTGCTCCCAAGATAAAGGTGCCACTATTGTACCAGTAGAGATAGCTTGCTACACTGGTCATTGTTTCCGTATTAGGCTTTGCAACTAACTGGGTTAAAATATTGATTGATTTTTTTCCCCTTATCATCTTTCACAGTATTCTCTGATACTATGGTAACCGTTCTTCAGTGCTGTGTTTTCCAGGTCAGTTCCAGTTCCATTGCTCCAAGACCAGTGTCCAAAATAAGTACTGTCTTCACCCATAGGGTCTTCCCTTCAAGATCTAAGAGGAAAACAACTGTGGCAATAGGCTATATTATCTTGGGAGCCATTTGGAATACCATGAAAAACAATTTGAAAAAGGTTTTCTCCTGTCTGGCACTGTTTCCTAATATAGAACATTGTATCCAGCTATAATCATGGATTAACATACCATCCAAACATCTGTGTCTATACCAAAATAACCTACCATAACACTTAGTAATGTTTAAATACCTATAATCCAATTGCAGTGCTTTATTGGTAGGACCGAAAGGCTATATATTATACTGTTTAATACCTATATATCTAATTGCATGTGCTTCATTAGTAGGATGAAAGGCTATGCCTGGACAAGCTGGGCAGCCCATGAAGAAAATAGCCAGAATTGACTAGAGACCAAGACAAACAGCTCCAGAGAAAAGTAGACTGTTTTGCATCTCATCCACCTGTGCCCCTTTTCTTTTTTTTTTTTTAATTATTTTTATTGATGTCTTTGTGTATTTCCATACATCATTTTCCAATTTCCGTTCAGGCATTATCCCCTTCCTCCCCCCCACCCCACCCCTACCCATCGCAATCGTGCATTCGCCGTAATTTTCTGATCTTTCTCTGCTTTTTCGTTGTTTTGTTTTCATTTTTTTAAACAATAGGTGATAATTTGTGCGTACAAGCATCCTTCATGTAAAACCAATTTGCAAAGAGTTGTGCCCAAACCCACACAGCTATGGGCCCACCATCCTGAAAGGGGGGGCTTGTTGTTCAATCAAGTTGATCAAATGGTGTCCAGTCGATATTGTTGTAGTTTCACCATTAACCCCAATCGAAGCCCTACATTCTACCATGCCCCCTCTTCTGCAGATTGTTCCTAGGCTTAGAAAAGGGCACAGTGGATTGAGAAGCAAAAACAACTACTTTCTTTGGAGCTGATTCTTGGTCTCTAGTCAGTTCTGGCTTGTTTTCTTTCATGGGGCTGCCAGCTGTCCAGGATTAACCTTTCGTCCTACTTAATGAAGCACAGCCAATTAGATATTTAGTATTTAAAACAGTTACTAATATATAGCCTTTGCATTTCATTAATGAACGCCACACAATTAGATATATAGGCATTAAACAGTATTATATTGTTTTAGGTAGGTTACTTCTGGTCTCGACACACCGATGTTGGATGGTCTGTCAATTCATGATTACATTCTCTTCTGTCAAGTATGGCAGGGTCTTCGTGTGCGTTTATAACATCTCCTACCATTAGAGGATGTAAGCTTGTGACATCAGCCGTGGGTTATTCTCCAATGCAGAGCCAATAGCCAAATTAGATTTGGGACTTATACAGCACTGGGGCCACTGCTTGCCACAGTACTTTCCAGGCAGATAGGTGTAGTTGGTGCTGACGGAGGAGTCTTGCTTGATCAAGGTAGACTTATTTGTTCTTGGTTAGTGTCTTTGGTAACACTCTCTGGCCATCCCAGAGACCATACTGTATATTATTGCAAGTGCGGTTCCATTAACTCTTTTCATGTTAATGATCAGGTCTTTCAACAGCAGGGCTTTGCCTCTCTTCCTGCAGATATCCCAGTTAGTGAGACAACGGAGCCTTTTACCATTTGTGGTTGGGTTAGGATCCCTGGCCAACTCTTCTTGTGCAAGTACATCCATTGTTGATGTATCAGGTCTCCTGTATTAATATTATTTTGTTCAGGTGCATAGGCTTAAGGAGACTTTAGTCATTATATTTGGTTTGAATAGTAGAAAATTCTTTTCACAGTTCTATGTCCTATAGTCAAAATTTTTTTTAAAGAAGGCAGTTTACTGATTTTTACAAGGAACACTTCTATAACAGCTGGATTCCAATCTACACGCTGGGAAGACCCTTTTCTAAGCCTACGGAAAACAATCGCAGACAGAGGAGGCGCGGTAGACGGTTCAGAATGTAACGGTCGGATTGCAGGGTGAATGGTGAAATCACAACAATTAGACTGGACCTCATTTTGATCAACTGTATTCTGAAAACTCTCACGCCCTCCTGTGGCATGGTGGGCCCATGCGCTGTGTTGGGTTTGTGGCACAACTGCTCACAATTCGTTTTACATGAGGATGGCTTGTACTCACAAGCTATCACTGTTAAAAAAATGAAAAACAAAACACAAACAAAACAAAAAAAAAAGAAAGGAAAAGTATGCAGAAAGTTTCAGCAGAATGCATGATTGGGATGGGTAGGGATGGGTGGGGGAAGGGAAGGGGATATAACCTGACCTGATTGGGAAAATGATGTTATGAATACACAACAGCATCAAAAAAAATTTAATTAATATAAAATGAACACATTGGTAATTCAGCTTAATCACACTTCAAACAAAAACATTCAACACTTCTTTTTTTTTAATTTTTTTTATCATTTTATTTATATTTCTGTATGTGTAGATGTACTGTCTGCATGGCAAGTCTTGTGCACCCGTGTCGTGCAATGCCGCGGAGGTCAGAAGACGGTCTCAGATTCCCCTGGAACTTGCTGACGTTCTCATGGAAGTTGGAGTTTCAGACGTCTCGGCCGCCATGTGGGTGCTGGGGCTCGAACCCGGGTCCTCTGTAAGAGCGGTCGGCGCTCTAACCGCGGCCATCTCTCCGGCCCCATATCAACACCTGCTAAGTGTGTTTCTTAGCCATCTTATTTCTTCTTTTGAGAGCTCCCTGTTCATATCCATAGCTCATTTTTAACTAGGTCATTTGTTTTCTTGATTCTTTGTATATGTGTGTGTGTGTGTGTGTGTGTGTGTGTGGTGTGTGTGTGCATGTGTTGTGTGTGTTCGTGCTTGCGGTGTGCTGTGGTGGTTGTTTCTGTATTTCTGGATATTTTTCCTTTGGCAGCTGTGTAGTTTGTGAAGATTTTATCCAACTCTATAGGCTTCTTCTTAGCACACTTGTTTATCTACTGTACAGAACCTTTTTTCTTTAATGAGATCTCACTTTACAAATCTTAACCATGATTCCTGGGCAACTGATTTCTGATTTAGAAAGTCTTTTCCTGCGCCCATATCTTGTGAGGTCCTGTCTATGTTTTTTTGCAACAGTTTCAGAATTTCACACTTCAAATTGAGGTCTTTGATCTATTTAGAGTTGACCTTTGTGTCTATGAGTCTAATTTCATCCTTCTCCATGAGGAGATTGAGTTTTGTCAGAACCTTTTGTTGAAAATGGTGTTTTAGCTCCAGTGTGGTCTTGGCATCTTTTTCAAATATCAGGTGACTGAAATTGTATGCACACATGTTTGATTTTTCTTCTTTGCTTCAGTGATCTACATGTCTGCATTTGTGTCAATATCAATTTTGATTTTATGCTAATATTTTTTCTCTGTATTATAGTCTGAGATCAGATATAGTAACTCTCTTCATATGACCATATGTGCTTTGGCTATCTGGAACATCTTGACTTTCCATAAGAATTTAGGATGCTATCCTCTAAATTTGTGAAGAATTTCATAGGATTTTTATTGGTATTATAAAATCTACAAATTGGTTTTAATAGGATGGTCATTTTCACAGTATTAATTCTATCTATCCATGACATGGGAGGTTTTTCCATCTCCTTCAGCTTCCTCTATCACTTTCTTAAAATATTTAAAATTCTCATTGGAAAGGTATTTGTTATCTTTATATTCCTAGATATTCCTAGACATTCTACTTTTAGTTGAACAGGAATGTTTGCAATAACTCATTCTCTAACTAGTTGGAAATGATATATAGAAAAGGTATTGAGATTTGTAACCTGATTTTATAACCCGTCATTTTATTGAAAATTCTGATTATTTATAGAAATTTTATGTGTATCTCTTATGTATAATACCATATTACCTGCAAATAGTGAATTTATTACCTGCTTCTTTTCCAATTAGTAACCACTTAATGTCTTGTTTTATTGCTCAAGGAAGAGATTAAAACACTATATTAAAAACGAGTGGAGAAAATGACAGGTTTACCTGGTTCCTGATTTTACTGGAAGTGCTTCTAGCTTTTTTCCATTTAGAATGATGACTGCTATGAGTTTGTTGTATATACCTTTAAATATGTTGAGTTATGTTCCCTTCAATACAATTTCATCTAGGATATTTATCATAAATGCATGTTGGATTCTGTCAAGTGACTTCTCTGTGCTTATTGAGATGATATTGTGATGTTTTTCTTTAAAGTAATTTTTGATTTTTTTTTTCTTTTTTTTTGGTCTTTTTGAGACAGGGTCTCCCTGTAGCTCCAGCTGGCCTGGAACTCACTCTGTAGACCAGGCTGGCCTTGAACTCACAAAGATCGGCCTGCCTCTGCCTCCCGAGTGCTAGGATTAAAGGCCTGTGCCACCACACCCGGCTTTTAAATTTAAATTTTAAAAATTTTAAATTTTAAATTTTAAAGTAAATTTTAGCCAGACGTGGTGGCTCATGCCTTTAATCCTAGCACTTGGGAGGCAGAGGCAGGCGGATCTTTGTGAGTTCAAGGTGATCCTGGTCTACACAGTGAGTTCCAGGACAGCTGGGGCTACAAGGAGACCCTGTCTAGAAGAGACAAAAAAATAAATAAATAAATAAAATAAAATAAAATAAAGTAAATTTTATGATTTATTACATTTACTGAATTATGTCAATTGAACTATTTTTTTCTGGAATAAAGCCATCTTAATCATGGTGGATAACATTATTGAAGCATGTTTGTGTGCCATTTGAAAATATTTTTAAATTTTTTGCATCTATGTTCATTGAGGATTTGAGTCTATAGTGTTGTTGTTGTTGTTGTTGATGTTGTTGCTGTTATTGTTGTTGTTCTGCCTTTACCTAGTTTTGGTATTAGAATACAAGGAAGAAATTTGGGGATTCTCCTTCTATTTCTCTTTTTGAATAATTTAAATAACATTGACTGTAGATCTTCAGAGGCCTTTTAAAAACCTTTCTATGAATCCATCTGTGCCCAGGACTCTTATTCTCTTATTTATTTATTTATTTATTTATTTATTTATTTATTTATTTATTTTTTACTTAGGGGCTTTGCATTACTATTTCAATTTCCTTATCTGTTATGAGTCTCTTTAAACTGCTTATCTCTTTCTGATTGAGTAATGATAAAATGAATTTAGAAATTTACCAACTTCCTTTAGATTTTCTAATTTAATACAGTATAGCTTTTTAAAGTATTACTT
Source organism: Rhizomys pruinosus (assembly GCA_009823505.1). Lineage (NCBI taxonomy): Eukaryota > Metazoa > Chordata > Mammalia > Rodentia > Spalacidae > Rhizomys > Rhizomys pruinosus. Next base: position 386,119 of record VZQC01013266.1, on the reverse strand, counting down.
AGAATTTTCTGGATTATTTTGGTGTCTGACATATTTCTTTTATGTCTCTGACTTTGAAATAGGATTGTCTCTTGCTTTCTGTGTTTAGCTGGGCTTATAAGCCAGAATATATATTAATATATATATATATATCTAGATATATATATCCTATATATTTTTTTTTTTTTTTTTTTTTGGTCTTTTCGAGACAGGGTCTCCTGTCGCCCCAGCTGTCCGGGAAACCACCATTATAGGACCAGGGCTGGCCTTGACTCACAAGATCCGCCTGCTCTGCCTCCAAGTCTAGAATTCAAGGCTTGCCACCACCAAGCCCGGGTGTTTTTGAGATATAGTCTCCCTGTAGCTACAACTACTGGAACTCACTGTGTAGAACAGGCAGGCCTTGATTCCACAGACATCTGCCTGTGTTTGCCTCCAAAGTGCCCATATTAAAAGGCATCCACAACCACTTTCTCCATATTTTATTTGTGTGCTTTTCAGTAGGCTTTGAAGTAATAAATTTTGTCTAGAATTTTAAAGCCCTCATATTATTTATCTTCTTTCCCCTGTATAATATTCCATCCACATTTAAAGTACCCCCATTTTCCCATTTCCTCCTTGATAACACCAAGTGTCCATCTATGTTGAGCTCTTCTTCCCTTTACCACCATGGTTCCTTTCCATTTTCCTGCTGCCCAAGGTTACAGGATATATACTCACATCTAAGCTTCTGCAACTAATATCCACAAATGAGAAACAGCCTAAGTGATGCTTTTCTGAGTGTGTGGTACTCCACTTAGTGCTTCAATTAGCTTTAGTTCCAGACATTTATCTGGAAATTTCATGTTTTTGTTTTTCTTTACCACTGAATAGAATTCCATTGTGTAGATGTAACTCAGCATTGTAGTCTGAAAAGTTATATCCATTCCTATTAATTGTCCCTAATGATGACAGACAGGGGTATTTGATATTATTCATAAGTGAAAGTTGGAATGAAATTGTTCTTCTAAAATACATGCAGTCATGAGCATAGAACATTTTTGACAGTGTGGGAGGATCTTAAACACAAATGGGGATGGTTCAGTCTCTGTAAGTGCAGAAGCTAGTCATTAATATTGTAAAGGATAAAGATCTTCCCAGTTATGAAAAAGTGGTCAAGCATGGTGATGCATGTCTGTTATCTACGTAATTGGGATGCTGATGCAGATTTTGAGGCAAGAGAGAACTACATAGTGAGAACCTGCTCAACTCACACACACACACACACACACACACACACACACAAACCAAAAAGTGCAAGAAGTTTTTAAACACACCAAATGTTCAGGAAGTATATAGTAGAACATGGAGCAGAAAGAATATTAATTTCTCAACTCTCACCAAGAAAAATTCCTAAAGCAACAGATGGTGATTAACAAAGATACAAGTAGCCAAAGTGCAGATATTAAGAGACCACAGAGTACTTGTCATTAGCTAGGACTCCTATATCAAACCTCTGCCACCCAGGGATCAAGGACCTGTTTTTTATGCGCAGAAAGACTGAAAAGCCAGAGAAGATTGGATATCCACAAAGAAGCAGAGTATCTAGATGTTGGGGAAGTTATTCATATGAACCTACAGCAAATGATGACAGCATGCACAGGACCCATGCGAGCTCAAACCAGACAAAAACCCAACACAGAAGTGGGGAAATGCATAAGAAACCAAACCATTAGCTGAGTAACTACTGGCAACTAATGACTACTGTTAGAATAAGAGTTGGTTTTCCTTATGTGAGTGATGCTAAATAGGTCAACTAGGCTCCAGTTTAGGGAGTATGTACTCACCAAGGAACATTTGGGATACAAACATGGCTCTCTAAGTCTTAACATATATGACAGAATGCATGAAATCCAGTGGGGAGACTATGGGGATTTGCAGATAGGGGATAGGTATAAATGTGATCAAGATAAAATTCACGTCAATTACAAATTCTAAGTAAAATTAAAGAAACCTGTGATAGTTCTCTAAACCACTTAACAAGAAATGTCTGAACTTTAAGAAGTCTTTTACGTTTCCCTTTTCTACTTCGAAGACAAATCAAGCATGAAAATAAAATAATAAACATTTAGGGATAATTTTAATTGTCCTTAAGGTAAAATGATCTGCTTAAAAATCTTAAGTCACTGTTTTTTATTCTGGCAAGAGCCAGATAGCAAACAATGTAGGCTTTATAGCTTATTTTTTGTTCCAAATACTTAATTTTCCTGATTAAAAGTAGCTGAAGACAAATGCAAATGACTGGACATGATTGTAGCAAGAATTGCATCTGGGCCCTTGAGGTCATTATTGGGTCCAATAAACTATACTTGTTTTGACTTTTCTCCACCATTCTTGGCTCCTTAGTCACAGGCACACTAGATTTCATCTTCAGACATTAGGTTATAGAACTATGGAATTAGTAGTAATGTTCTCCTTTATCATTTATCTACTTTGATAAGAAACAAGAAAAAGGAAATGAAAATTACCATTTCTCTTCTTTGTAGATTCCTAATACAGTAACTCAAAAATAAAGTTTTGCTATAGATAGTATCTCTAGGATATTTTATAACTCTGCAAAACAGAAGAGTTGACCATACTTTGTGATTATAGCAAACCATCATTCTGTTGTGCATTTAGATGGGTTTCAAATTAATGGATTTAGAAGAAATAAGAAAAGGTCAGAGAACAGGCCCGCTCAGGTGTACTTTGAAGATAAGTCTAATTTAAGGGCATGGATAGGGACGTAGAAGTTCTATGAGGGCTACCCAATTACACAGAAAAATGTTAAGCAAAGGCAAACCGGTGACATTTACTTTCCAGCTTATTTCATGAAAGGGCAAGGAAGTGCACTTGTACCGGACAGTTTCACCATTTCTGTGGAAAATACATCTGGAGGCTTTAGGGGTGTAACACTGGCTGAAGCTAAATTTATCTGACAGCTTTCCTTCCCATGAGTTAGTTAATCTTAACAGTACTGACTGGATGGATGACTGCAGACGCCATGGGAATCGTCACGACCATTTCTTTCCTTCACCCTCAGTGCTGCATTAACAGTCTTCATCCTGATTATTTTCCACCCTTTCCCTCAGTTTCCAAGATCTTACTTTTTAAATTAATTTCACTAACTTTTAAGGACATTTTTAAATTGAGTCACAGTATGCCTTCCTATTTTTCCTCTACTTCCCTTCTCTGGAATAAGTTACTAACTGTTGTACATATTTATGCACATTTAATTATTAATATATAAAAATGTAAGTGTAGCCATAATATATTTACTTCTATTTTAATTCTTCTTGCAGTAATGAAATTACATAATATTTTTCATATTTTTGCCATTAGCTCAATGTCACTTTAGTTTTTTATTAGTTTATTATTTTCAGTGTCACTTTATCATACAGTTGTCACTTATGGTATACATTGCAGCAGTCAAACTCATGAAACATTTTTTTTTCTTTCTTTATTCCTCCATTGAATTTTATCATAAGTATAAAATATTATGCAATAGCCTTTCTGCAGTGGATGGGCTTAAAAGTTTGGTGTGTTTCTTTCTCTTGATTTTCTTTTTTATCATTTTTATTGAATATGTGTGCAATTCATACAATAAATCTTAATCATATTTAGTAGTCTTGCACTCACCATACTCTCTTCCCACATCTGACTCCATGTATTCTACTGTGTATACTAAGGCCTATCTGATATATTGTATCCAAATGTCACACTGGAGTATAGTCTATTACCTTCAGAGTTTCAGGTTTCATATTCCCCCCAAAAACAAACCAGGAATAGTTTCCCTCATTTGTGGATGCTAGCACCAAATCTCCAGATGAAAGACAAGCTGAGCAACTTTATTGTTATATTTCTTTCTATCTGAATGCAACTGTGCTATTATAATGTGACTCTCTTAACTGGCCCTAGAATTAACTCACCACTTATTTTCAGACATGGTAATTAAGGTATATGGTTGGAAGGTATGTATTCATATTTAGAGTAATATAAAATTAAAGGGAAAATGTGACTTCCTAAAACATATTTGGGAGTTAACATACAGTTTATTCCTGGAGGACATAATTCTGGTACATATATGACATTTATATAGGCATATGTTGGAGCATACAAAAGGGAGGGAACAATAACAACATAAGGACTGGGACAAAGAATAGGTTGATACAGTTAAATTCTGCCCAAAGCAATAAACCTCTGCAAAGCAAAACTTTAAAAAGACTGAGAGAAAGATTCAGGACATGTATGCCATAACAAACATAACAGCTTATCACCCCAGCATAAACTGGGGTGGGGCGGGAGGAATAGAAAAGGTAATATGTCTAATTTGAACTGAAAAATGATGTATGAAATACAGAAAACACCAATAAAAGTATTATAAAAAAGTAAATATCTGATATCCAAGTAAATTTTCTTCAGGCTTTAAATTGGATGAATTACTCTGATTGCATTTCTGTACCCATTGTGGAGATATCTCTTGTATTGTTATATTTAAAATATGAAGGTGAAAAAGAGAGTCTTTAAATGCGCGATAAGTATTATCCATAAAGTAGCTGTCTGTAAATTTTTTATTACTTTTCTTTTTTTTCTTAAGTTAATTTTTATTGAGTGAATTTCATGCAACCTTTCTTAATCAAATTTAGACTCATTCCCCATCCATACCCGCCCCTCATGCCCCACTCAACCACCCTACAACAGAGCTCATGGATTCTGTCATACATGTTAAGTCCTGTCTTGCATCTTTTTCTCAGTCTTTTGTAACCTTTTTGATGCACAAGTTTACTGTTTTGGTCAGTTCTTTGAATAGGATTTTTCTCTTTTTACTTCCCTTTAATTTTATATTATTCCAAAATATGCATATATACACTCCACACATAAATCAAAATTACAGATTCTGAAAATAAACTATAGATTAATTCATAAACACATTTAGAGACTCACATTTTAACAGTAAAGTTGCATGCAGGTAAAAAGATGTGTAACTACATTTTTTTTTTAGAATATGACAAGTGGTAGGACAATTCTAGAGCCCATTAAGAAATTCACATTGGAATAGCACAATTGCTTTCAGATACAATGAAATATAATAATAAAGTTGCTCAGTTTGCCTTCCAACTGGGGATTTGGTGTTAGCATCCACGAATGAGGGAAACTATTCACTTTTTTTTTTTTTCTGGGACTGTGTTACTTCACTTAGCAAAATGGCTTCACAATCCATCCATTTATCAGCAAAGCTCATGATATCATCTTTATTTACCAATGCATAGAAATCCATTGTGTAAATGTACCACATTTTTGTTATCCAGTCATCAGTTGAGGGTCATTTGGGTTGGTTTCAGTTCTTTGCTATTGTGAAGAGAGGTGTAATAAACATAGCTGTGCTTGTATCTTTGCAGTAGGATGTGTCTTATTGGTATATACTGAGGAGAGGTATGGCTGGGACAGGTGGTAGACTCATTTTGAGTTTTTAAAGGGTTCTGCACACTGCTTTCCACAGTGGTTGTACCAGTTTACATTTCCACCAGCAATGGATGAGTGTACCCCTTTCCCCATAACCTCTGCAACATTTGGTGTCCTTTGTTTTCTTAAACTTGGCTAGTCTTATTGGAGTGAGATGATATCTTAGTGTGGTTTTAATTTGCATTTCCTTAATTATTGATGTTGGACAATTTTTAAGATGTTTCTTAGCCATCTTTACTTCCTTACTGGTAAAGTCTCTGTTCATCTCTTCACTCCATCTTATGAGTAGGTCATTTGTTTTCTTACTTCTTTGTTTTTTAAGTAGTTTATATATTCTGGATGTTAATGATCTGTCAGATGTATCAGTGGTGAAGGTTTCCTCCCACTCTGTGGGTTTTCTCTTCACTTCCTTGATTGCTTCTTTAGCTGTACAAAAGCTTTTCAGTTTGATGAGGTCCCACTTGTCAGCTGTTGTCTTTATTTCCTGTGCAGTTACTGTTTGATTTAAAAAGTCTTTTCCTATGCCTATGTCTTGTAGGTTGCTGCAGACTTTTTCTTCTATCACCTTCAGGGTTTCAAATTTCAGGCTGAGATCTTTGACCTTTGATCCACTTGGAGTTGATTTTTGTACAGGGAGAGAGGTAGGAGTTTAATTTTGTTCTTCTACAAATGGTGATCTAGTTTTGCCAACACCATTTGCTGAAGGTGCTATCTTTCCTCCATTGAGCTTTTTTGGCTGCTTTTCAATTTTGTTCCATGGTTCAATTTTGTTCAATGGTTCTCTTTTTTTGCCAGTACCAGGCTGTGTTTATGACTATAACTCTGTAATATAGCTTGAAGTCTGGTATGTAATTACCCCGGTATTGTACTTTTCACTCAGGATTGCGTTAGCTATTCGGGGTCTTTTGTATTTCCATATGAATTTAAGGATTTTTTTTCTAAGTTTATGAAAAAGCTCATGGTGATTTTGATTGGGATTGCATCGAATCTGTATATTAATTTAGGTAGAATGGATATTTTTACTATATTATTTTTCCAATCCATGAGCATGGGACGTCTTTCCATCTTTTGACATCATTTTCAATCTCCTTCAGAGTTTTAAAATCTTTGTTGTAGAAGTCTTTGGTGTCTTTGGTTAGGTTTATTCCTACGTATTTTTTAAGCTATTGTGATTGGGAAGGTCTCCTTATATTCCTTCTCCACTTGCTTATTGCTGGTGTAAAGAAAGGCTAATAATTTTCCTAAGTTTATTTTGTATCCCACCACTTTTCTGAAACTTTTAATCATTTCTAAGAGTTTTCTGGTGAAGTTCTTAGTATCCCTTCGGTAAACTGTTATATTACCTGCAAAAAGGGATAATTTTACTTCCTCTTTTCTAATTAGTACTCCTTTAATTTTGCTTTCTCGCCTTATTGCCCTAGCAAGCATTTCAAGCAGTGAAAAGGAGTGACAATAGTGGACAACCTTGCCATGTTCTTGCCTTGAAAAGGGGAATGCTTCCAACTTTTCTCCATTTAAGATGATGCTGGCTGTGGGTTTCTTGTATATGGATTTGATTACACTGAGGAATGATTCCTCCAGTCCAATTCCCTCTAGGATTTTAGGCACGCAGAGATGAAATTACCAAAAGTATAACAGAGTAAATAAACACCTAGGCCAAGAATGCAAATGAAAAATAAGTTGAAAGGAAACAACACACATCTCTCATTAATAACCTTAAATATTAATGGTCTAAACTCCCCAGTAAAAAGACATATACTGGGAGAATGGATTAGGAAACAGAATCTATCTATATGCTGCATACAAAAAATCCATCTCACCCTCAAGGACAAACACCACCTTAGAGTGAAAGTATAAAAAAATATATTCCATGCAAATGTTACCAAAAAACAAGCAGGGGTGGCTATTCTATTATCAAAGAGGGCCATTATATCCTTATCAATGGAAAAATTAACCAGGAAGACTTCATAATCTTAAATGTTTATGCACCAATCTCTGGTGCACCAAACTTTATAAATACAATCCTTCAGGACCCAAGACACAGGTCAATACCAGCACGCTAATAGTGGGGAACTTCAATACCCCTCTGAGCCCCCTGGATATGTCAACTCAATAAAAAATAAGAGAGACATCAGAACTGGACAATACAATACCCCAAATGGACCTCACAGATATCTACAGAATATTTCACCCAAACACCAGAATTTATACTTTCTACTCAGCGCCTCATGGAACATTCTCCAAAATTGACCACATATTGAGACACAAAAGAAATGTGAACAAATACAAAAGTATTGAAATTATTAAATGCATTCTATCAGACCACAGTGCAATAAAGATCAATATTAACACCATAACAAGCCTGACTACTTACAAGAACACATGGAGACTTAAGAACACAATCCTGAACAATGAGTGGGTCAGGAAAGAAATAAAGAATAAGATAAACGCATTCCTCGAACTAAATGAAAATGACAATACAACAAAACGAAACCTGTGGGATACATTAAAGTCAGTCATAAGAGGGAAATTTATAGCACTGTGTCCACATTAAAGAAAAAAAAATAAAACAGATCGAGGAGAAAAAAAATAAACAATTCAAACCTTACACTAAAAACACTTGAGAGAAATGAGTGAACCCTAAACCCACAAGAGGAAGAGAATAACAAACACCAGAGTCGAATCACTTGAAATAGAAACCAAAGGCGGGAAGAAAACAATACAAAAAATCACATGAATCCAAAAGCTAGTTCTTTGAAAAGATTTTTAAACATATACAGGACAGACTTATATGCTTTAACTAAAAAGAAAGGAACGAAAGAGCAACTCCAAAACAAACAAACAAAAAAAAAAAAAAAAGGGAAACATCACAACGGATAAAGAAAAGCAGATCTAGGACATATAAATGAATACTTCAAAAATCTTTACTCTTTGAAAAGTTTGAGTACCTAAGAGAAACGGATGAAATACCTGACCTCATGGAATCCACCAAAACTTAACAAGGAAGAGATTGATAGCTTAAACAGATCTATAATACTTGAGGAAATCGAAGATGTAATTATAAAGCCTCCCATCGAAATTAAAAAAAAAAACAAAAAGCCCAGGCCCAGAGGGTTGCACATCAGAATTCTATACGACAGTTTAAAGAGGTCTTACAGCCAGATTACTGCAACACTGTTCAGAAAATGAGACAAAGCACGGGAAAGCTCCCAAAGGCGTTCTATGGAAGCCAGGCAATCATCTAATACAAAACCAGGAAGACACACAACAAGAAGAAAACGATAGATCCATAGCATATTGAACAAACACGATGCAAAAGTCGTGGCAACAAAATTACGGCAAGCGGAAGACAGATCCGTTCTGGTTGTTGTTTGTCCCACAGCAAAAAGAGCAGCCAGCATGACCAAGTGGGAAGTCTAGACTGATAGATGGGTAGGGATGGGTAGCAGACGAAATCAAACAAATCACCAAACAAGAAATGGACTGAACAAAGGACACAAGCCACCGATCTATTCAATTGATGCAGAAAAAGGTGTCTGTAAAATTTTAATAAATTTCTTTTATCCTTTGGTTTTCAGAAAATGTAAGTAATCAAAAACCAAATGTAACCAAAATATAGGTGAACTAGAAATGTAAACTCCATGTCATTCAAAAACACATTTTCCTTTTTAAAGAAGAAAAGAAACAGTGTTTAAATTTTTACCAGGAACTTTAATTTATCCCTAATTTTATTTTAATTCAAAAGATAGAGAAGGAAAGTCCATGAAATATGAACATTTAAATAACTTGTACACTCAAATCATCATTGATGTATGTGGGTTTAATTCAATCTGGACAAAGGAACATCTGAAGAGCCTGGATTCTATGGCCCTAGAAAGAGGACATAAAATAGGACTAATGTTGCTGTTGTTGCAAGTGTGTTGTGGTTTAAGCAAGACTCTTCTGTTTCCTGTGTATCTGGGATTTATGATTTGCACAGGATTTGCCGTTCATTTTTTCACCTTGGTGAAACATCAAAAAGAAAGCTATACATGAAAATAAACCAAGTGAACTCTGATCCTCTTCCTTTGGCATTGCTCTCACTTTGTTATGTTTAACTCATTGTTTTATTCTGGACTCCAACAAGAAAAATGAGCCAGTTTGGCTGATCTCCTCTAGAAATGCCCTCCTGGTGAGTCTCCAGACACCCCCCCCCTCATTTTGCATCCTTATTACTGATACTCAACAGCAAGAATGCTGTGTGCTGATTAAAGTCACAGTCCTCCCATCAGATTTTTATTTTTCCTTTATATTTAAAACATTTTTGTTGTTTTAGAAATTATTTAAAATAAGATAGCCAGATTTCTCTCTCTCTCTCTCTCTCTCTCCTCTCTCTC
>VZQC01013266.1:307865-373830 GCA_009823505.1 Rhizomys pruinosus | reverse complement strand
AGAAGCTTTCTGCAGAAGAAGATCCTAGCTGCAGGGTAGCTTTGCTCTCATTGAGTACTCCAAGAAGAAATAACACATGCCAAAGTCCAAAGAAATTGTATCATAATCCTTGCTGAGGAGAAAATATTCCTGGATTTGTAAATATTTTAACATCCTTTCTTTCCCATTTCTACTAATATAGTCATTTAGAAGTATTTACTTATAAATTTTAATGCGTATTAGTTTGTTTTTTTGTTTATTTTTTTTGTTTGTTTGTTTGTTTGTTTTTCCTCTGAGTAGCTTTTATGTTTTGTGGGCTGTCTGCTTAGAAGACGCCTGCCCAGTCATGAGGGTGTAAGAAAAATCAGGCACAAGAAGCTTCAAGGAAATATTAACTATAGGTAATTCTAAAGAAATGAAACATTTGTTTTGATAGTCACTTTTAATCATCCAACCAAACAACAACAGATCATAGTTAAAGATAGTGTGTTTATCGGGAAAGCGGCAAGATATTTTAAATGCCAAGTTAATATGTATTACGAACAAAATGCATTTCTTCCTTTATTCAATGTAGATTTTATTGAATATGTTTATGACTGTTCTTCTAACGTCCATGTCTTGGTTTCCTTCTGGGGAGATCTCATTGTAGGGATTTTCTATAGGACCAGTTGAGTTCATTGTGAATTTATTATGAGCTTTTCCCATGTTGTTATTTTTTTTTTCCTTGTGGCTTTGGGATGTGGGTTTATTTTTTGTTTGGATTCTGGTGCTAATCTCAAATATTAATATGGAAGATTTGTTGGTCACTCACTGTGCTTCTTGCCATTCAGTTCCTTTACATTGGCTGTGCAGCCTAGAATCCCTAACACTGAACCCACTGGGTTATATGCACTGCAACTCCACCAGCTTACTGGATCCTGTGCACCACTACTGGGGGGGTAGGTGGTTGCTCCCTTGGCCCGGGCACCGGGCTCTTGAGGGTGGCTGGGTGACTCCACTCATTATGATGACGCAGTAGGAGGGGTGTGCTGTCCTGCCTGGTCCCTGAGCCCCAGGTCTCTGGCACTGGCCATGGTTGTCTATGATTTCCTGGCCCACTTGGACATGTACACCTTTCTTATTAAAGCTTCGAAGAAGCATCACAGAGCAATGGATCTTTGAAGTTCTAGCTGTGACAAAAATCACTGTTATTTCCTCACTTATTGTGCTTAATGTTAAAAATAATTACTCTTGGCCTGGAGAGATAGCCTAGTGGTTAAGAGCGCTTAATACTCTTGCAGAGGATGCAGGTTCGATCCCCAGCACCCACATGGCGGCTGAGAAGAGTCTAGCTCCAGTTCCAGGGGAATCTGACGCCCTCTTCTGACCTCTGCGGCATTGCATGACACGGTTACACAAACCTACATGCAGACAGTACATTCATACAGACACAAGAATAAATAAAAATTAAAAAATACTCTTACAATTATTTTTCTTAAAACCTATGCTTTAAATGGACGGTTTTCACAGATCCAGTTGCTTATGATTCCACTCTTTTTCCTGAAATTTTTATTGAGCTTTTGTGCATTTTATAAAACATTTCTTATTCAAATTTAGACCCGTTCCCCCATCCATGCATCTCTACCAGAAATTATGTGTTCTACCATACATTTTAAGTCTTGTCTTTCATCTTTTTCTCAGTCTTTTTAAACTTTTTGATGCAAAAGTTACCTGCTTTGGTCAGTTCTTTGAGCAAGTCAATTTTGCTTGTTGTTCCCTTTAGCTTTACATTATTCCAAAATATGCATACTTCACACCTATAACAAAATTACAAAGTCTGAAAATAAACTATAAGGTCAATTCAAAAATATGTTTAGGGATTCGCATTTTAGCAGTAAAGTTGCATGCAGGTAAAAAGAAATATAGCTTTACATTTCTAAATTACATAGCAAGTTGATATATGTTTTAATGTATTTTAAAGAATAGACTTATTCTTATATAGAATTATTTGTAGTTTTCTCTTTCCCCTTTGTTTGGATTTTTTAAATTATTTGTTAGTACTTTTTAAAGTTTCTCTTTTCAGTAGTCCTAGGAAAATCAGATTCCTATTGAAAATGCATGAAAAATTCGTGAAGCGTTCCATATTTTTAAGTGCATTTAAACTCAAAAAAAAAAAAAAAAGAAAAAAAAAAAACAACTAAAAATGAACTTACCATTTGACCTGGTTATATCACTCCTTTGCATATACCCAAAGGATTCATCCTATTACAGAAATAACTATACATCCATGTTTGTTGCTGCTCTTTTCACAATTGCTAAGAGATGGAAGAAACCCAAGTGTCCCTCAGCTGATGAGTGGATAATTAAAATGTGGTACATTTACACAATGGAGTTGTACTCCCGGTAAAGAAATCATGAAATTTTCAGGAAAATGGATGGAACTAGAAACTATTATGCTAAGTGAAGTAACAGACTCAGAAAAACAAAGAAATATGTTCTCCCTCATTTATGGATCCTAGCCCTAAATCTTTATGTGTGAATATCTATTCTGATATAACCACAGGAACGAGGAAATGAAAAGGAACCAGGGAGTTAAGGAACCTGAGAGAGACTAGTAGGAGACAGGTGAAATGGATAAAACTGGGTATTTTAACAGGAGGGGGAGGGAGATTTATACAAGGAAACTTGGAGACTGGTATTATCAAGGGAGAAAAGGGGAATATGGAAACACTTTAAATGGGGAGGGCACAGAGAGAGGGTTAGATGGGGNACTAGTCTGACCTTTGTATAGTTTCTGTACTGTATTAAAGAAAAAGAACATGGGTGCTCCTTTCTTTTTATTCAAGCTTAAAATATTATAGAACATTGATTTATAGTTTGCTTTTTCATGTAATAATATATCTTTGAGACAGTTTTCAAATACAACATAGAAAGTCCCTCTATTCATGCACAGGTGGATGCATCACAGTTTAAAATAATGCTTGTTAATAAATATTGGGGTTTATCTTTTTGTTTGCATGTCTTGCTATGCTTCAGTAACCCTGTGCACATGGAATTTATCTGTAACAAGATCTAAAGAATAAATTACAGAAGAAGATGTTTGTATTATTCATGCTACTTAATTCATAATCAATACTATAAAACTGTAATCAAAGGGAAGGTTTCTCAACAGCAGTATTATTAACCTTGGGAGTCAGACAGTGTTAATTATGGAAAATTTTTTTGTGCATATTGCATGATGCTGAGAACGAACCCTGAACTCTCACTAAATTCCAGCAATAATGCCCTTCCCAACTGATGTAATTGAAAATGTTTCTCCATGTTGCCAAAAAATGCTCAAATTATAGCCTTAAATTTAGATGGTCTTATCAATCACAGAAATAGGTACCCGGATTAGAAACAAGATATGATGCTCAACTTAACAAGTTACATGATTTGGGGGAAGAGAATTGAGTTTATATATAAGTTAAATTTGTTATTTCATTTATTGTGCAAGAATGAACAAATACTATTGGTATTATAAATATCATTTTGTGTTTTCTTCTCATATTTTCTATTGTATTCTCTTTTTGACTTACGATGCAATATATTCTATTTAAATTATTGTACTACTCCACAGATTCTTAGAAGATTTTCGCATATTAAAGACTTTACAACTCTACAGCATGAATCATTATATTCATCAAATTTCTCTTTGGTCTTCTGAATTGCATTATGATGCTTTGATCATTGATCATGTAGATTTTTAAAAATTATACTGCAAAGATACATGTATATCCATATTTGTTGCTGCTCTCTTCACAATAGGAAAGAAATGGAAACAACTTAAATGTCCCACAACCATTGAATGGATAATGAAAATGTGATACATCTGTACAATGGAATACTACTTAGCAGTAATAAAAGCTGAAATTGTGAAATTCACATGTAAATGGATGGAACTGGAGAATGATATTCTGTGTGAAGTAACAGAAAGGCAGGAAGCCAGGTGATGCCTATTCTCCCTCATTTGTGGATTGTAGCACCAATCCCATTTTGTGAGTATACATCCTTATATAACACCAGGAGCCAAGAAATTGGAAAGGACACATGGAGGTAAAGGAAAACAAAAATCCTGAAATGGGAACAATAAGGAAGAGATGTTACTAGGGGGGAGGTCAGAATGGTGAGGTTGCTGGTTTGCTAGAGGAGGGGGAATAAACAAGGGTTATGATAGGAGGAGGGAGAGGACAATTTTATTTTATTCCTTTACCAATATTTACTTTGAGAAATTCTGACTTTGAGTCATAAGTAGAAAATGACCCTCATTTTGTAACTTTCAGGTCATTTTTTAAATTGATTTATTTACTGTTTGACATTCACACATGTGTAAAATATTTTTTAGTAATATCTATCGTCAATACTCTGCCTCATCCATTTCCCTTTTCTATTGAACTCTTTCTTCCAAGTCAGAAGCCCTCTAAAATGCCCACTCTGATTTTGTGGGGGGTGGGGTGCGGGGTGTGTGTGTGTGTGTGTGTGTGTGTGTGTGTGTGTGTGTGTGAAATCCTCCAATTTTTATTAGAATTGCTTTTGTGAGCATGGGTTGGAGGTTATTTACTCTAGCATGGGCTACTCTTTGGTGGGTGTACTATTGATGGAAATGAAACCTCATATGTACCCCAGGAGCTATAATTGCTCATCGTATCTCAGCAAGGTGTGGGATCTTATGCATTATTCTATCATCCATGATGAAATATCGACAGGCCCAGTGTTGTGCAAGGCTTATCTAATTTACCATAGCTACAGTGAGTTCATGCCTACAATGGTATGTCTTGTCAAGGGGATACCTTTAAATGGCATAATATCCTCTTATATTCTTGCTGATTCCTGTGACATACTTTGAGCCCTGGATATATGAAAAAATGGAAATCAACTATTTTATACACCTGTTGAAAATATAGTGAAACTCTGGACATGGTAGAGCACACCTTTAATTTCAGCACTTGGGAGACAGAGGCAGGCATATCTCTGTGAGATCCAGGCCTACCTGGATTATATATTGCATTCCAGGCAAGTTTATGCTATAGGGAGACTTCGTCTCAATAAATAAATAAATAACTGAAACTACTCAAATCAAAACAAAACAAAATAGTAAAAAGAGATTTGGAATGGAGTGTCCTTTCATGGGTGACAATGCTCATCCCAGACATAATAAGTTACCAGATGAAAATATCATCTGCCAGATATGGGATATCTCCTACAACATTTTGTTACATAAGGCCAAGAAGACTCCAAAACAATATAGTTTATTTATATTGACGTTCTTACTCACCAAAACTTAATGGTAAAACCCTATTGTTGAAGGCATCGAAAATGCACTCCAGATATAGAATACAGAGGAATCAAGCTAAAACTGAGCTAGAAGTTTCCTCCCTTTTGGACAGCTTTCATAGTGCCAGAACTTGTGAAGGGAGAAAAATCATCCAGTCTCTCTTATTTATGAATAACTCAAACTATAATATCAAACAGCCAAGTATTGCTCATTGAAACTTTCTGATTAGATTTGAGGCCTGTTCCACAGGAGTATACCAATGCTGGAACTGTAACCCTGATCAAAAACCAGTGACTAGGGAACATGCTATGCTATAAAAAGAAAACAGTGTTTTGCTAAATGGACATGTTTTTAAAGTGACTGCTCAAACTCATATTTGTGCCCATAGATAAGTCCAACTCCAATCCCTCAAGAGAAAAGTTTCTTATACCTGAGGGTTTTAAATAACACTCTTAACTGGGGCTGGAGAGATGGCCTAGCGGTAAAGAGCGCCGACCGCTCTTGCAGAGGACCCGGGTTCGATCCCCAGCACCCACATGGCGGCTGAGAACCGTCTGAAGCTCCAATTCCAGGAGAACTCCAGTTCCAGGGGAATCCAAGACCCTCTTCTGAACTCCGCGGCATTGCACGACACGGGTGCACAGACTTGCATGCAGACAGTACATTCATACACATACAGAAATAAATAAAAATAAAATTAAATATATAAAAATAATAAAACACTCTTTAACTGATCAGAAAAAAATAGCCCGCCAATCAATACGTCGCATGGCTCGGCAGTATGTCGGCCTCAAACAAAGCACCATGTTATAGGTTTTCTCAATTCCGTATTTCCCAATAAATTACTGTACTTTGTTTTCTTTTTATTACAAATATACTTTCTTAGTGTTTGAATTTTTACAATAAGTTAACATAATTTTTATTGAGCACAAGACAATCTCATTCATGTAAAACAATTTGCAAGCAGTTGTGCCCAACCACACACAGCCCATGTGTCCAACCATTCAGCCCTGGGGGGCTTGTATGTTCCCAATCACAAGTTGACCGAGAGTGTCCAGGTCTATATTGCTGTAGTTTGGCCATTCACCCCAATCACGCCCTTACATTATATGCCCCCTCTCACAACATTGTTCCCTAGGCTTAGAAGAAGGGCACAGGTGGGTGAAAAGTTTATGGGAGAAGCCAATAACAGCTCGCCTTTCTCTGGAGCTATTGTATTGGACTCTGGTCAATTCTGCTGATTTTTTTCCATCCCTGACCAGTCTTGTTCAGGTAATTGACCTAATTTCAATCCTACATAATGGGAAGCACAAGCAATTAGATATATAGGTATTTCACACGGAGCAAGTTGTTATTTGGTAGGTACTCTGGCTATAGACACAGATGTTTCGAAGGTATGTTAATCCAATAGAACTTACGTTTGTTTTGTTTTTTTTTTCTGTTAATTTATTGACAGGGGGTGCATTTACTTGCTTATGTCATCTTCTAACCACTAGAGGATGTAAGCTCTGTTGGCCACTTGAGCATGGGTATATTCCTCCATGGAGAGAGCTTAATAGCCAATTAGATTTTGGATTTAGAAGCATATTAGGGCTAGCCACACCTGACTGCACTGGGTAATTTCCGTATCGTAAGATTGGTATAGCTGGTGCTGATGAGGAGTCTTTCTTGACTCAAGGGGACCCGTATTTGCTCTATTGGTTTAAGTTCGCCTGTCGTGAATCACTCTCTCGGTAGTGATCCAAGAGACCAATACTCACTAACATTGAAAGTTGCACCGTTCTCAATGCATGCATTCCTATGCTCTATCAGAGTCAGCTTTCGAACCAGTATCCCTTTTGGTCTACTTTAGCCGTTCTCTTCTTGTGCAGCCTGTACCCGTTTGTAACAATGTGCAGAAGCCTTACCTTTTTTTGTGGGCCTAGGGGGTGCGTTGGCTCCTTGGCAACATCTTGAAATAACTTTGCTGCTGTGGGAATGTAAACTTGGTCAGCCACTATGGAAAGCAGGTTGGAGAAGCTTATATGAAAGACTCAAAAGTGAGCCTTTGCCAATCTTGATCCAGTCATTTTACCTTCCTGCGGCGGCATATACCCACAAGGATCATCTTACTGCAGAAATAAGTACATTGCACAGCTATTATTTATTGCAGCTCTGTTCACTCAATAGCAAAAGCTGGAACCAACCGCAAATGCCCCTCAACTGACGGTTGGATAGAGAAAATGTCGGTAACCATGTAGCAATTGGAGTTCTATGCAGGTGGGTAAAGGAAGGACAACATCATGAACTTTGCAGGTAAATGGATGCGACTAGAAGACCTTATGCTAAAAAGCAAACACAGTCCCAGTAGTAACACAAACTCGAATGAATAAGATATCCCTATTTGTGGATTGCTTAGCAACCAATAACCATTATAAATTAATTCTTGTGAGAGGGAGTTGCATATTAACAAAGAACAACAACAGAAGACAGCATCAGAAAAACATGACTGGAAATGCTGTATGTGAATTTGCGAAGGTGGGAAGGGTGGAGGAACACGGTGTATAACGTCGATGTATATTACATATTTAAATTAGACGTGAGCCTTCTACAAGCAATTATCCAGTTTTGCCCAGACTCCCATCTACTGTTACATAGGTGGAAACAACAACAATAACAGAAGAACTGCATCAAAAGAACTAGGAAACAGTTGAACTTCGTGCTCAAAGACAGTCAACTTCCCGCTTGAAAGAGATTATGATTGATAAAAGATGAGAAAAGAGATGAAAAAGCCATGTTTGCGAATATGCATGAGCTTCTTGGGAGTGGAGTAGTCTATAGGGGGTCATCGGGTCCTAGATTGATACAACAAATTTATGTATATAATAAAAATAATGTCTTATTGCAATACTTAAAAAAAAATAATGCTGTGTATATTAAACAACATTGGTTTAAGTTTCTGCATAAGAATAAAAATGGTATAGGAGATGCTTATAAAGGCCACAGATATTACAGACCCTGTCATATTAACAGGGGGAAAATGTAATTCATGGATCAAAACATATCCAAACATGTGTGCTGTAATTGCATAGTAACTCTACTCATAACTTTAGTGCTGCTTAAATTACCTTATTATCTAATTGCTTGTTCTTCATTAGTAGGATCAAAGGTTAGTCTGTCTAGACAAAACTGGTCAGCCATGAAAGGAAACACAGAATTTACCAAGTCCAAGTCAACAGTTCCAGCAGAAGATGGACTGATTTTACTCTCTCCACTGACCTAATTCCATACCTAGTGCCACCTTACCTGTGACAACCGCGGAAGCAGGGGGCGTGGTAGAATGAGGGCTAGCGATTGGGGGTGAATGGTGAAACTACAACAATGTAGGCCTGGAACCACTCTATTTGCACATAACTTGATTGAACAAAAAACCTGTCACCCCCCACGGAATGGTGGGGCTGTAGGCTTTTGAGCACACACAGCCTGCAGATAGGTTTGCATGAAGGATGATTTTTTACCAGATATATTATAAAAAAAAGTAAAATGAAAATAAAAAAAACTGAGAGAAAGATGCAGGCTCTATTCATTATGGCAGAAGCTATGATCTGTGGTGAGGGTGGGTGGTTGGGGGAGAGTGAAAGGGAAATAAAGCCTGAATGAATTGGATAACAAATGTATTATGAAAAGTACCAAACATCAAATTAAAAAACTAATTTAAAAATAAAAGGTTAATGCACTCTGAGTTTATTGGAAATATAATTTTTGTTTTCCAATCTTTACTTAAAATCTGTATAATCAATACTTTGGGATGGCACATACAAATTTTCCTATAGTTTTCTGTTGTACAACATTCATCTCTGTAGCATTCTCTTTTCTATAGGATGACTAACTTAAAAATTAAGTTTGTCTTCCAAGTTAACCACATACCATTACCCAAAACAGCATGGGTGAATTTAGAAATATGCCTTGATTCCCACCTATCAGATGTGTAGTAAAACTACCCTTTTTGGACCATGTGACAAAAAAACAAAAAGACTTGAAAAGGATACAGATAGATATGAAACATTTTTGTCAAAAACCTTGCAATTCAAATCTTAAAACTAACTATGGGAAAAGATTTATATGTTCCCACAGGTCAAAATGTCACCAACTTAACAGCTGAGAAAGAAAAGATACAGCTTTGCATTGTGTAGGATGTACCAGGAAGTGCCAGCAGAAAGGTTGGCCCTTCTGAACATTGAAAGGAAGAAAAGCCTCAGACTGCTACAGACACCAAACCCCTCAGTGGATCCTACTTGTAACAACTATTTATAATGAGTCCTAATGAAACTTACCTTCTAGGTGCCACAAGGTTTTAATACGAGAGACTTTCTTACCTCCCCCCACATAGAACAAGGAGAAATATGATGATGATGATGATGATGATGAGGTCGTTCTCTATCTGTAAATTGGAGCCAACTGCTATAGAGGTAATCTCTTATAAAACCGGTAAAACTGCCTTCTTTAATTGACTAATAGACATAGGAACTGTGAAAAGATTATTCTGTTTTCAGATCCAAATATAATACTAAAGTCTCCTTAAACTATGCACTTAAGCAAAATATATTAATACAGGAGAGCTCTGATATCAGCAATGGATTATTCTACCAAGGAGATGTTGTAATTGTTTTCTTTAATGTGAACCTATTATTTTTGAAATTTAGGCTATAAACATTATTTCTGTAAATTTGCTTAAGATAGTGTTAAAATCACAAATCTTCTGCATTTTTTACTGTTCCTGAGTTATGATTATTTATCTTAGAATCCTCAGCTTCACAATTTCACAAGAGCAACATGAAATCAGTAAAAATCATATTGAAAATGTCCTCATATTGATAACAATAAGTTTTGATTCTCTTTCCCAATGCTATGCAGTGACATTGAATCAGAGAACCCGGGCAGACTAGAATCATAAGCTTTTGATACTATATGGTGTAGTGCATTTGACAAAAATACCTGACACCATCAAAGTTATATAGCCATAGTTTATTTGGCATATGGTTTCAGAGGATGCAGTCAATCTTACAAGCTTGTTGTTTCAGCTGGAGTGTCTCCATCCATAGTAGCAGGAATAAGACATGGGATGCTTCTTTAAATTTAAGTGGATCAAGAAGTAGTAGACAAGACTGGATGCCAGGCTGATCTACAAACATCAGAGGCCCAGTGATCTTATTCCTAGATGTTTCACAACTTCTGAAAATCACATCACCAGCTGTCAATGAATATCCAAACATATGAATATTTGCGGGCACATTTCAGAATTAAATCATGACAGATGCATTAAATAATTTCAGGTTTATACTGCTATTTATCTGCAAGAAGGAAACTGTACAATGAGAAGCACCTAATTCACTAAGCTAATTAAAATGCATGATTAAGAAAAAGTCTGTGATTTCATAAGGTGTTGCAGGGATAGTAAAAATTCCTTCTAGGTGGGGCTGGAGAGATATCCAGCAGTTGAGAGCACTACCTGCTCTTTCAAAGAACCTGGTCTCAATTCCAAGGACCCAAATGTTAGCTAACAACTTCCTGTTAACTACAGTTTTAGGGGATCTGACACCATCTTCTGAGCTCTGTGGACATTACATGACAAAGGTGAATTTATATGCATGCATGAAATATACTCATACACAAAAATTAAAATAAAATATTTTAAAATATTTATTAGTATTTCATGTGAATTTTAAAATTCTACTTATATCATGTTTAATTGTCTGGTTATGAGTTAAGTGTTCTCATTTTAAATGCAAAGTTTTGTAGTGTTTGACAATTCTAAACTGATGTTACACATAGTTTTACTTCTGCAAAATGCTATATTCACAATCACAAGTAGAAATTTATTTTCTAAGAAAAATATTCATCATTATAATATTTCAGACATGTGAAATCATATGTGGGAGCTATCCTTGGGTAGTTATGGCTTTATATATGAGAGTATTAAGTGCATCTGTGACAATGATGAGTCTGTGACTTTAAGAGAAATTCTTTATAATAGGAATCAGTATATATAGACAGAAACTTCCTCCTGAGCAAGGTTTATTTTTAGGTAAAACCAAAGAATCTAATCAAGTTTCCTGTTATAATGTAAAGTGGAAATATAAAGATGCCTGATTATTTTGTGCTAAGACCAACAGTTTCATTCTATCATCTGTCTTTTTCTATCACCTCTACTGTGATATCTTGGAATGGGGCTCCTGACACATAATAGAAAACTTCAGAGGAAACATTAATATGTTCCTTAGTTCAAGTAGTTCATGTTATCACAGAAGCAAATGAAAAGTCTTCCGACCTTTTCATTTACTTCTACAACAACATGCTCTGAGAGGAAAGATTTTCACCAGCTGTTTTAGTTTTAAATTACAGTGCCATGATTGGTTTCATTTCTCGGTCACCCATAGCAACCATTTATGCCAGTATGAGATGAGCAGTGAATGTTTGTGAATTTCTCAGGATCTTAAGTGCAAATTCCCTGAAGTGCAAATTCCCTGAATTATTATCAATATGGTTTTATTAGCAGGGTTATGCAAATTTACATTATTGCTCATTAATTTCTAACTTTCTCTTTGTTCTTTTAAAAGATCATGTCCCTTAAAAATTACTTTATCATTATGTATTATTTCTACAACAGTAGAAATATCTTCAATAGGTTTGGGATATGTTCTGCTGGCCTGTTGACAGGCTTTGTGAAAAGAACAGGAAAGTTCCAACAGAAGGTGAAGATTTGTGTTTTCTGCATGTCACGGTTTTCTCTTCATTAGTTCTTTGTAAGTAACAAGTTTTCATTCCTACCAGCATTGCCATTTTCTTCCTCTTTTGTCTGGCTACTTACTGTTTTTCTCCACGTAATTTGTCCCCAGAGGTACAGTTCCTAGGAATCTTGACTCTCTAGTCAGTAAGAGGCTTCACTTCTCACAGCTGAACAAGCCTAGGACATACATGCAGTCAGGAACCTATATTTATGCCTGAGGCTATCTTGGAATAGGCTCTTTACCTCAAGTGATGAATTTTTAAACTTCTGTATCCCTTATTCCCACACCATTGAGTGGTACTATGAAATAGCCTGGGATGATTCCTCAAGCCAGTGAAGCAAACGTAATTAAAAAGTTCCACCTGTCAATATGGTCTCTACTATGATTACTCAGTGATACTGCTGCAATATGAAAGCAATGATGGACAACACATAAACCAATGAATATGGCTATGTTCCAATAAATCTGTATTCATAAACTGATATTTGAGTTTCAAGAGTATGATAGAGTCATGAAATATGATTATTTTAAACATTTTTTCAAGCTGTAAATTATTATAAAACCTGATCTCTTGAAGACACATGAAAAAAGAAAAGGGCTTGATTTCTCTTGTAAGTCATAGCTTACTGACCATTGTCCTAAGAAGCATTTCTTAAACTATGAATGAGAATCACCTAGAAGACCATGTAAGTAAGATTGCTTAGCCCTTTGAGGTTTCTTTCTTGGTAGTAATGTGTGTGACTCAAACATCTGCATTATAAGGATGTTCCTAGGTGATTACTGGTAGAGGTCCAACACATAGTTTCAGCAATGAAGACTATATAAATTCATTCCGTGATAATATTTTCTATTGCTGCAAAAATCAGAAATAGACAATTTTAAATGGATGGATGTGTTATAGTCTAAAAACTTTGCTTACAAAATAAGCAAATAGGTTGTGTGTGGTCGGTGAATACAGTTTGTAGATACATGACCTAAAGCAGTCTCTCATTCTATAAGAAGTGAGGGAGCTATTGATAATTCATTTAGAAATAAAATTAGGAAATTGTATAAATATCTGAAGACATAATAAAATAAATTTAAAAATGATATTTTAAGTTATCAGTAGTTAGATTATTTGAAAGTTAACTACTAATTATGTGAAGTTATTAGCAACAGAAAAAAGGCGAACCGATTAAATGTTCATGTAAAAATGAAAAAAAAAACATTCTTTTTGTTTTGTCATGAGGGTTTTTTTTAACTTCTGAAAATGTGTCTGATATCTAAAATTACAAGATTATATGTATATAACATTTTAACTTATTCTTGGATCGGTGGTTGAGTGGTAGAATTTTCACATGGCAAATTTTAACTTTTTCTCAAATTCTCTTACACACACACACACACACACACACACACGATGTTGAAAATATCTGAGAAGCTCAGTGAATAAGTATGCCTTTATGTATGAGTATGTGTGTTTAAAAAGTACTTATTTCCTAAATTATCTGACATTGTGGATTATTTTTCCAATGTGGTGTGTATTCTTTAATTTAGCTAAATGTATTCTTAGATGATTTCACACAGTTATACAGTAAATACTGACAACTCTTAGTCCCCACCCTTTCTCATATCCTACCTTCTCTTTCTAGCTTCCTCCTGGCAAACCTCTTTCACTTTCATGACTATTTGTTTGATGTTGTCTTCCATTTATTTCAACCATTGTGTTCTTTGTAACCATGGATCTGGACTGTCTACCGGAGGCTGCAGTGCTCATGGAGTGGATCATTTTCCCTCTCCCAATTACCCAATAAAATTTAGGTCCCTGTGAGTTCCTCTACCCTCAATGACTGGTGTTTGACTGGGTCAACAATTTTTAGCATGCCTAGTATATATAGCTACACTTGATTTAGGTTAATGATCATAACTGTAACTAGTCTACCAGATGGCACTTCACACTATATTCTAACCCTGGCATGCCCTTAGACACTCCTTCCTCCTTTTCTACAATGCTCCCTGAGACTTAGAAGAGGTCGTATAAATCTCTTTTTTTTTTTTTTTTTTTTTTTTTTTTTTTTTTTTTTTAGCAATGAGCCCCCAATACTCACTTCTTACATTCTCATCAGTGTACTGGTCGGCATAATGTTCTTAGCAGAAGAACTTTACTTCGCTTCTTTATGCCAAACAGCCCTAATGTTTCCTGGAAATATGTTGGTAAAGTTTCTATGGAAACTCTAACCGTATAACCAATGCAGCAACATGCCTTTGGTTTGATACGGTTTGAGAGCACATGCCAAAGGCAATTGCTATCAAATATAATTTATTACTGTATTGAAAAGTTGGACATATTGAAGTTCAGCTTAATTGAGATTACTCATTCCAAGTCATTTTCCCAAAATGGGAATGTAAAGTGAAACCCACTTTAAGTACAAGACAATAGCTAATACAGAAATAGGATTTGATGAGTAGATAAGAATCATGCTTAAGCCATACTATTCTCAGTAGACACAATTGCTTCTACTGTAGCAAATGCTCTGCAGAGGAAGCCAAAGCAATCATAAGCATTTTTATATCAGGCCTGTTCATGCTTTTATATTTCTAGTTGTGTCAGCACTTTAATTATAAAATCTATTTTGTATGAGTTCATAGCAAAGCTGTAAACCCACCAAAATAGTTTCTTAAAAATTCACTGTGTTTAAGATAAAATAATTTGAGAATATTTTTAAAATGCTCATCAGTTGCTTGTGAATCAAACATCAAATGCATCAATTAGCATGCAAAATCATGTTCTTGAAGAAAGAGTTGGGTAGTGAATATAAAACACAGCATTTCAGAAACATTTAGAAATACTTAGAATGTAAAGGTAAGAAGCAAATGATTTATAATAGTAGTACAGATACCCCATCATAGATTTTATAGCAGCTGAGATTTTTATATCAAAACAGCTAAAAAACTGAAATTAGGAAAACAGCAGTGTGTGATTCATAAAATATGCCTCCCACAAGGCTACCAGACTACCTGAAAATGGAAGAACAATGTTTTACTTTGTTTTGCTTTGTTTTCAAGAAACAGGATTTTGTTGAATATGAACACATGTGATCTCAATTAGTGGCAAGTCTTGACACATTTGTTTTCATCAATATTCCTTTAAAAAAGTATATTGTAGTTGAGTATAGTAGCACACATCTTTAATCCCAGCCCACAGGATACAGAGGAAAGCTGTTCTCTATGTGAAAAAGGTCAGCCGGCCTGCTCTTCAAAGCCAGTCCTCGGCTAGCTGGGGCTACAGGAAGACTCTGTGTCATAAAGAAAAATAAAATAAAGTATAAAATAAAATAATATAGAACATAAAGCATGAAATCTGGTGAGGGATTGGATGTTTATATCTAAGATAAGGGAAGAGTTCTAAACATGGTCAAAATACACTGTATGAAATGTACAAAATTAAATTTAAATTTAAAAATTAAATAAAAAATCAAAAATAATATTGAAAGTGAAACTACAGAATCAATGGGCTTAATTTTGATGCTATCACATACAGATATCATTCCATGTTACTCTAATGAAGCCTCACTGCACTGCTCTGTCTCATTCCTTCTGTCCTGCATAAGCTGGTTTATTTCTTCACCCTAAACAAACAATCTGCACTTTTGCTTTCATATATCCATCCTCACCACTGAAACCAGAAAATCTCTTCCTTTTCTTTCCTGGTCTTCTTAATAGGTTCATAACTTACACATATGCACATTTACATATATGTGAATTTAAATCTAAATTCAGCATAGGAGATATTTATATTTCAGAATCTGGGTTATTTTGATTAGCATAGTACTAATCTCTGATATTTTTGTAAAATTGTATGATTTCACTTTCTTTATAGTTAAATAAAAGTCTGGTGAATTACTATCACTATTCTTAGTCATTCATCTGTTGATGGACACTTATGAATTTCTTAGCTCTTTATTGTGAATTGTGCAGCAACAAACAGGATGTGCAAGTACTTCTGTGGTCTGCTGACTTAAGAGTTCTTTGGGCTTATGACTTGTTTTGGCTAAGTTTCATGTACTCTTCTATCTTCTCTCTCCTCCTTTTCAATACTAGAGACTGAAGCAGAGGCTTCATGCATAGTAGTCAAGATCTGCTCCCCTACCCACACCTTTCACCATTGCCCCCCCCACACCAAACACACAATTTAATGTACTCTCATATACATAGTATAGACTATGGGCTATAGATTCTGGTTTGTGTCCCCAAATGTACTTCAGAGTGGATCCATCCATTAGCCCACCAAGAATGACATGCCTATAAGACATTATCAATCACTCTCCCAGCAGTAATCAATTGCCAACCATTCCATAGATTGGATTGGGAATTTTTTTCCCACTTCTCCATGTTTATGCTGGGATTTTGTCTGGTTTGAATTTGCAGAGGACTTGTGCATAACTTTGCTTTGAGGTCATATGTATAACTGACCAGATGTCTAGAAAATTCCAGCATTGGTCTTTGTTCACAGGATGCTTTGACTATCCAGGGTCCTCATTTATCATTTTCTTTATATTGTTACAGTTTCTTACTAAATTTTCCTGGTTGATCTTCTTTCACTTTTATCCCACATAAGACTTGAACTTGGAATGATCCTTATTCAATCCCCCTTATAGACAGTACGAAGGCCACTGTGACTAAGCATAGCTTGCACATAAATTCTCCTGTGAATATGTGAATAGTAATTCTACATGAGGTCACATAAGTGAATGTCAAGTATCAAAATATTTCCCAGTTGAAAGCATTCTGAACATCTGACAATGAAAAGTTAATTCAAATTCCATTGAGTAATGAAAATAAAGTGTTTCTGGAAAAGCAGGATACATAGTTGATCATAAACCTTCACTCCAGCCTTGGTTGTAAGAACAGAAAAGTGGTAATTTTGCAATACACATGCTATGAATGTGATCCCCAAAAAACTCCTCTGCTGGGATGGGGAGATTTCTCAGCAGTTCGAGGCTACACTGCTCTGCCAGAGGATTAAAGTTTTTTTTTGTTGTTGTTGTTTGTTTCTCAGCAGTCACCCCAGTTCTTGGGATCTGAATCCTTTGTACTCAGAAAGCACAGAACTCACATGCATATCACCCTCTGTTCTAGTTTGTCTTCCATTGCTGTGGCAAAACACTCTGACCAACACCAGCTTCGGGAGGAAAGGGTTTATTCAGCTTACATCTCCTGGGTCACAGTTCATCACATAGGGGGCCCAAGGCAGGAACTCAGGGCAAGAACCTGGAGGCAAGAGCTGAATCACAGGCCATGGAGGAATGCTGCTTACTAGCTTGCTCCCCTGGCTCATGCCCAGCCTACCTTCTTATATGGTACACAACAACTTGCCCAGGGTGGCACCACCCATAGTGGACCGGTTTCTCCTACATTGCTCAACAATCAAGACAATCCTCTTCATGTGGAGATGTGACCACAGGCCAGTCCAATGGAGCCAATTCCCCAATTTAGGCTCCCTCAACTCAAGTTGACACTAAAGCTATCCAGCACAATTGACCCCTTGTCAACTTGACACACAAAACACATCACTATTAAACCACCACCTTTCCAGTTCTTATCCCCAAAGTATGATGTTAGCATTAATCACGACCTAAGACAGTACAACCTTAAAAGCCCCACAGTCCTTAAAATGTCCAAACACTTAAAAGTTCACAGTCTATTAAAAGTCTCTTAACTGTGGGCTGCTGTAAAATCCAAAACAAGTACTGTCTTATTTCAAAGGGAAGAATCAGGCACACTCAAACAAAACCTAAGTCCAGCAAAGTAGCTCAAGGCTGGACACCTGGGATTCACTCACGATCTTCTGGGCTCCAAAGGGTCTCGGCAGCTCCCCCTCTCCGACTCTGCCGTCCGTGGCACACTCATCTCGCAGGCCCAGGCCGACTCCATTCTACACCTACCGCTGCTCTTGGTGGTCGTCCCAGGGTACCGGCATCTCCAAAAAGCTGGGGTCGCTACTGAAACTGAGGCAGCACCTTCACCAATGGTCTCTTCTGACCTCTCCTGGTGCAAAGCCTCAGCTTCTCTCCATGACCCCTGCAATCCTGGGGTCTTCACAGCAACCGAGGTGCACTTCCACCAATGGTCTTTCCTGACCTCTCACAGTGCCAAGCCTCGGCTGCTCTCTGTGACCCCCTCAAATTTCAACACCGGAACCATATAGGAGACTCTTACACGTTACCAAGTCCGGCTTCTGGCTCGAGATGGAGGCTCAGGCCCTTTCTGGGTCACAGCTTCTGTGTGCTGACCTTGAAGATATTCTCCCCAGAAGATTTCACCTCAGTGATGCTGGTCTCTTGTTACTTACAGCTGATTTTTCAGCCCCAGCTAACCAGCATCAATTGCCCCAGTACCACAAAAGTTTCACTTCAGGTTCTGGTCTCTTGTTACTTACAGCTGATTCTCCACAGCCCCAGCTGACCAGAACCCACAGATTACACAGTCCTGATGATCTCTGCTCTCCTTTGAAACTAGAAACTTCACAAGCCAGGCCTCCATCTTCTACAACTCCTTCAGCAAAACTGCTCCAAGCTCCACAGCAACAATCTTTAGGCATTCAATGATCTTCCCAGCCCAAAGTTCCAAACACCTCCACAATCCTTCCCCAAAACACCAAGGTCAGGTCTGTCACAGCAATACCCCACTCCTGGTACCAATTTCTGTTCTAGTTTGTCTTCCATTGCTGTGACAAAACACTCTGACTGACACCAACTTGGGGAGGAAAGGGTATATTCAGCTTACATCTCCAGGGTCACAGCTCATCACTTAGGGAGCCCAAGGCTGGAATTCAGGGCAGGAACCTAGAGGCAGGAGCTGAAGCACAGGCCATGGAGGAATGGTGTTTACTGGCTTGCTCCCCTGGCCCATGCCCAGCCTGCCCTCTTATACAGTACACGACAACCTGCCTAGGGTAGCACCACCCATAGTGGGCTGGGCCCTCCCACATTGCTCAACAGTCAAGACAATACTCCACAGATGTGGTCACAGGCCAGTACAATGGAGCCAATTCCCCAATTGAGGTTCCCTCAACCCATGTGTCAAGTTGATACTAAAGCTATCCAGCCCACCCTCCATGCACATAAACAAAATTTAAAGCCCTCAAAATATTTCTTAAAAACACTTCATCTTAAAATCAAAATTCTTTCACATCATGAGTTCTTGTGTTTTTACTATGTGCACAAAACTTTCTGCTGTTGTATAAATATAATGGAATAATTATGAGCGACAAGGATCTTAATATTTTCCTACTTTAATCCTTCAGAATGCATCAAATTAGTAAATAATTGGATTGCTTTGAATGTTTAATTTTCAAAATTATTCTCTACATTTCATAAAATGTGTAAATAAACTTTGACTTGGACTAGTGATAAAAGTTATAACAATTTCTCATATGGTCCAAATCATATTCTGCCAGCCAAAAAAGTAGCATACATGGCATTGATGATTATAAAATAACATGGTCATTCAAATCAGAAAACATAGACTAAGTTCAATTGCTCAAGTATCAAATTTAGCCATGATTAAATTATATATCTTACGATCAGCAAAGACATCTCATTAGTGTTCAAATTCACTTTAATAATTTATAAATTGTTAAATTATATACAAAATATTTTTTTAATTTTTTATTTATCATTAGAAAATTTATACTTATATACCTATGTTTTATAACTATATATTGAAATCAGGTTAAAATTGCTGCAGTGAAAAGTGTTCAGAAGACGAAAATAATTAAGAAACTCTAAATTAAATATTCTTCTTTCCACATGTCCTTCCCAGCATTTGTTGTCATTATTTTATTGTAAAAAATATTTTTGTGTACTTTAGAGTAATATAAAATTAAAGGGGAAAAATGTGAATTCTAAAAATGGTTAGCCTCAT
Source organism: Rhizomys pruinosus (assembly GCA_009823505.1). Taxonomy (NCBI): domain Eukaryota; kingdom Metazoa; phylum Chordata; class Mammalia; order Rodentia; family Spalacidae; genus Rhizomys; species Rhizomys pruinosus. The sequence goes on along the minus strand of VZQC01013266.1, from coordinate 353,886 downwards.
TTGTGGATGCTAACACCAAATAGGCCGTTGCAAGGTAAGCTGAACAACATTATTATTATATTTCTTTTTATCTGAAAGCAACTGTGCTGTTATAATGTGAATCTCTTAATGGGCTGTTGAACTGACCCTCCACTTATTTTCAGACTTTGTAACTACTGTATATGGGTGGAATGTATGTATTTGTAACTTAGAGTAATATAAAATTAATGTGAATTTAAATTAAATCGAAAAATTTGAATGCTTAAAGGGGAAAATGTGAATGCTTATACATATTCCGGAATGAACATACAGTTTATTCTCAGAGGTCATAATTTTGATACATGTGTTATGATTATATATGCATATTTTGGAGCAATACAAAAGGGAGGGAACAACAACATAAAAACTGGGTCAAAGAACTGACACAGTTAAATTTTGCCCATAACAACAAGCCTCTGCAGTGAAAAACTTTGGAAAGACTGACAGAAAGATGCAAGACATGTATGGCAGAAGACTCGAACTGGGGTGGAGTGGGGGGCAGGGAGAGGGGAATGCGTCTAAATTGGACTGAAGGGTGATGTATGAAATGCACAAATAATAAAAAATAATTTTGTGAGTTGTGTAATATGTTTAATGTGCTATGATCATATTCATCCCAATTACCCCTCTTCCAACTTTCCATGGTCAGCTGTGAATGCATCTCACTCCAAATTTCCAACTTCAGGTCCCTTTTTCACTATACCACTATATCCAAATAGTGCTAATCTCCATTCATTATAGGCATTCAGACTGGATTTGAGTGGAATCTCAAAATTAACCTTCATTTCTCCAGACAGCAGGATGCACATATATTTTTTCAAATACTTGATGGCCATTTGTACATTTTTTGACAACCATTCATTTCATGGATGGATGCCTTATTTATTTATTTATTTATTTATTTGTTTGTTTATTTATTTATTCATTCATTCATTCATTATGTTTGTTTGTTTGTTTGTTTGTTTTTTGGCCAGGGTGTCTCTAGTCCCAGCCTGCCAGGAAGACACTATGTGAACCAGGCTGCCCTCAAACTCACAGAGATGCACCTGCATCTCCTTCCTGAGGGCTGGGGTTCAGCCTTTATTTTGAATATTTAATTTTTGCTGCTCTGCATTCATTCTAGATGTAAAATGTGTAGTTAGTAAAGTTGGTTGTTTGCATTTTTCCCCATATTAGATGTTGTCTCTGCACTCTGGTGATGACTTGCTTTGTTACATAGAAGATTTAATCCAATGTACCATTTTCCAATTTTTAAGATTAATTTCTATGCCATTAGAGTCCTTTTCAGAAAGTCTCTTCCTATGACTATTTCTGGAGTTGTTATTTTCTTAAGTATTCCCATTAGTAGTTTCAAAGTTGCAAGTTTCACTCTAAGCACTTTGAGCCATCCCTTACCATATAATAGATAATAGTACTGATGTTTTCATGTGTCTTGATCTGCACCAACACTCCTGAAGGTCCTATGAATTGTCTTATCTGACATCGTATTTTAAAATGCTGAACATAGCTGCCGGAACATAGCCATTAATATATTAACGGCTAGGTAGGTAGGAAAGACTATTTCACTTTCAATGTTAGTGGGATCATATTAAATGTTAATATGATTAATCTGTTCATCACTAAACACAGTAGCCTTTAAATCTTAAGCAAGTAAATACAATGGTTAAAATATTTAAGTAGTTTTAATATAAAATGACTGAATTTGCTAATGTATTTGCTGTTCTATGTAGTCATGATGAAATAAAGCTAGTGTAGAAAATAATTATATTAAAGGCATATATGCAATGAAGAAAAGGATCTAATCTTAGAACCACAGATTATATCTCACAGTTCTTTGCTGTGCACAACCATTTTTTATTCCTTAATCATATCATAGAGAAGGATGGTTGCTTCAGCTCTAGAGACAATTCTTGTCATCTAGTTGCACCACAAAATTAAAATATTTTTAAATATGAAGTTTTCATTATAAGTTTCTATAAAATTTCATAGAAAGCCATATCTGTATTTAGCCTGACAGGGTACATTAAAGATGAATGGCTACTCAAAATGGTTAAGACGGAAAGAAAGCTTATACAAAAGAGATATTCAGACATTGTAAAATTGGTGAATTTCAAATACCAGAGCCTATTGGGTCATTATAATGATGGATTGGCTTTACTATTTTCAAGTAGTACAGAGATTTTCTCTGAAATAGTGAACTTGTTGCATTGTAATGGCTAGTAATGGAAATTACTAATCATATTGACTTCATTAAAGAAACCCATCACAAATTTGACATAAGAAAATATATTGAATTATAATATAAGAGCATTAGAATAAATTAATTGGATAATTGGACTTTTTACTGGGTATTATATTTTAGGTTATATTATACTCCCATTTCTCTGACTTCCAAAATTTTGTTTCACCGTTTTCTTTAGAAATCTCAACTGGAACTGTTGCTTTAATATTACATTTCATCTTTGTTTTAAAATGTGACTCTTGATTAAAGTTACTTTTTACTTGTGGCAATATGTTGAAAACTGTTGCTTTCTATGCCTAAACATATAAAATTACATTTTTAGTAGCCGGGCGTGGTGGCGCACGCACGCCTTTAATCCTAGCACTTGGGAGGCAGAGACAGGTGGATCTTTGTGAGTTCTAGGCCAGCCTGGTCTACACAGTGAGATCCAGGACAGCTGGGGCTACAGGAAGACCCTGTCTCGAAAAGAACAAAAAAAAAAAAAAAGAAATCTGAAATTACATTTTTAGTTTATAGCAATTATGTAAAGAACCTGGATGAGAAGTGAATAAGTTCAACACAATTCTGAAATTTTGCTTATGCAGAATTAATGAAAATGAAAATAATCTATAGAAATAAATTTAAGACTTTGAGGTTGCCTGACTAGAAATAATTTTCCATTTGGACAGAAATAACCCATTTTCTACTGTAGTAGAGATATACAGACTTAAAACTTTGTACTGAGGATATATAGACACTGGATTTTTCTTTCTACCAGTTCTGACTTCCTTGTTACAAAATCGTCCCTTGTAGCATTTAGTTCTAGGGAAAACAACTTGTATTACTTACAAATACACAACAGTTATCATCTTTAATGTGTAGATTGCTCTCCTAAATCTACATCTTTATGTTTTATTTGTATGTGTAATTTCAAAGTCATGGAAAGCTCGAATAATTCAAGACAGTTACACAAATGTTATGATCTTGATTATTCTCTTGAAAATATACTTTATCTATATTTCATGTTGCATTTGTAAATTTCATATTAGATACCTATACAAATGCTTATACTTATTTCATTTGCAATGAAAATTGTATTTCTACAATCATATCAAATCAATGATTTTATTTTAATTTGACAGCTCTCTGAATTAGTTACTTTCTGCTTCTGTGATAAAACATCATGTCCAAATGCAACTTAAGGGAAGATTTATTCAGCTTAGAGTTGCAGAGCTTCAGAATCAATAATGCTAGGGGAGGCATGGCAGTCAGAGCCAAAATTTGAGACATCATGTCACCTTCCACATACAGGAAACAGAAAGCAGAACTGGAAGTGGAAGATGCTATAACCTCTCAAAGCTCCCCAGTTACCTACTACGTGCAGCGAAAATCACTTGTGAAAGTTCCATAACCTCCAGAAACACTATCAATAACTGGGATCTAAGTTTTCAAATACCTGATCCTATGAATCATATTTCTCGTTCAAAACACCACAGAAAAGATCTAAATAAATGGAAGTTAATATAGGTAGGTAAATACATTTTTCCATTTAAAGATAGTTTTTAAAGCTTAAAATTATATATCCTTAAGGTACATAAAATATTTTAAAAGCTAGCATTGCTACTGAAATCATATAGTCACATTGTCCATGTGTGTGTGTATATAGCAAGAGGAGCAGGAATAGAAATTGTCCATTATGAAACATTTATTAACTAGAGTCATAAGGTCCACTTTAGAACTGTAGGCTTATTTATCCTCATAACCGAAACTTGATGCACTTCTATCAGCATTGCATTTATCTCACTTCCTTCCCACTCACAAATACAGTCTTATTCCTTAAGTTACATATTTTTAAACTCCAAACAAAAATAAGTTCATGAGGCCTGGATAGGTGGTTTAACCATTAGGAACACTGATTTCTGTTGCAGAGGACCAGGGTTCAAGTCCCAACAACCACTTGGCAGCTAACAACTGTCTGTGACTCCAGCTTCCTTCACCTTCTTCTGACATCCAAGGGCATTTCTAGACACAGGTGTACTTACACTCATACAGGCAGTACAGCCATACACATAAAATAAAAATAATAGAATAAGTTCATAAAAAATATCTAATTTGTGTCTAAGAATGTAGATAGATGATAGATAGATGATAGATAGTTAGATAGATTAGATAGATAGATAGATAGATAGATAGATAGATAGATAGATAGAAAGATAGATAGATAACTGCATAACAATGGAATTTAACACTGATATATAAACTAGGTTCTACATATTATGTGATTCATGACATCAAAACTAAGGATGAAACCACATGAACATTTTAATTATTTTCTGAAAAATATTAAACAAAGTTCTATAACTATTCATAATGAAAACTTTCAAAGTTTTTTGCCTCTTAGATTTTGTAACCCAATAAAAATGCTGCCAAAAACTTCCCAGAATTATCCCATAAACCATTCAATATTGTGTCTTTTTCATGTCAACTTCCTTCTGTTCCTCTCTTCCTCTGATTTCCTCCAGCACCCAGGTACATTTCCCTCTCTCATGTCTTTGATTTTGCATGACCTAGTGAGTCCAGTTAGTGCTCCCAGTTTGTGGTCCCAGTATGCATATGTGCCTAAGGTCACTGGGGCATGGGCAACATATCAATGTCCATCCATCACAAGAAAAATGACTCTCCTCCAGGAGTGATCAAAAGCCAATAGAGCCCAAATTAGGCAAAAGGTCTCAGAAGGTCTTCCCATCTACATTCTGAAATTTGTAACAGTGAAGGGTTTATGAAGGTACTCACAGCTTCTGTGAGTTCATATGTGCAACAACTATATATGTCCTGAGTTCATTCCACCCCACTCTTTCAATCCTTTTACTGAGTGCTGTTTCATAGTGCTGGAAGGTGCCATCTGGCTTCCAGGGAGATAGGTCTTAGTCATCCTTGAAACCTGCTGCTAGGCAAGATGTCCCCCCAATGCCATAGTGAAAAGACAATTTATAGGTGTAAAAAACCCCTCTCTTGTTTTGATTTGAAGCCTGCTTTACAAGGGAGATTTATCCAGGTATGGTCAAAACTCAGTTATGGAAATCGCGGGCCCAATAGGAAAACCTGTTGATGTTTCTCTAAATAGTAATAGTATAAACCAGTTTTCTTGTTTTATAATATTTTTAATATATTTCATTGAATTTCTGTGGATTTCATTATATATCTTAACCATATTTAGCACCATCTTCCCTATCTGAAAACCCATATTTCACCCACAGCACTTCATGCATGTTGTTAAATATAGTAAAGCATAACGAGTCAAGTTTGTATGCCCAGATGTTCCTCACTATGAGTTCATCCACTGGAGCTTATCTGGCCTGTCTGGGGTCACTCCTTAAAAAAAAATATCACCTCTACATCCCACAGCAGTGATCAGCTGCCAGTAGTTCCTGTGACACCTGTACAATGGAATATCTCTACAAAAGGCTCATAGAATATAGTGGAATAAAGGGTAGAGAGAATTTACTAATGCAACTCTCAACTCTGATCAATGAAGATTCCTAATACAACAGAGGGCAATGAACACAAATCACCACTGCAGAGTGTGAGTCCCTGGACAGACTCCTATATTTAACTTCAACCACCCAGTGCTAAGGAACCACTGTAGAAGAGAGGTGGAAAGATTGTAACAGCCAGAGGAGGTGCAAGACCATAAAGAAACGGTCTTACAGGCTTTGAAGATCCTGTTCATATGAACTTACAAAAATGGTGACAAGATTCATGCAAAGTAAGTCAGACAAAAACCAGCACAGAACTCAGAAATGGACAAGAGGTGAAACTGCATTGTTAATAAGTGTGTTTGCATTCTTATGTGTGTGCTAATCTTAACCTTATTCAGAAAAGCTGCTTATTTTTTTTTATTTATTTTTAACAAATCTAGACCCGTGTTCCCGCCCATTCCCCCACCCCACCAGAGCTCATGCATTCTGCCAAACATGCTTTTCATCTCTTAGTCTTTCTCAATATTTTCCATGGGGAAGTTGACTGTTTTGAGCAGAAGTTCACTGTTTCAGTCAGTTCTTTGATGCAGTCTTTTCTGTTGTTGTTGTTGTTGTTGTTTGTTGTTTCCAAAATGCGTTATGGCCCAACTGCTTTGTACAAAAAGTCGGGGGCCCCTAACACCAAGAATACAGACTAGGTAATTGGTGACTAGCATTCCATAGATGAGGATACCATTCGTCCGTTTGTTTTTCTGGGACGTGTTACTTCACTCAGCATTGTGTTACCTCTAGCTCCAGGCCATTTTCCTGCAAAGTCGTGATGTCGTCTTTCTTTACTACTGCAAAGAAACTCCATTGTGTAATGTACACATTTTCTCTATTTGTCCACATATCATTGTTGAGGGTTGTTTGGTTGGTTCCAGCTCTTGCTATTCGTGAAGAAGAACTGCAATAAACATGGCCCGTGCATGTATCTCTGTGGTGGCGAAGTTTGAGGGTTACATGCCATGGAGTGGTATGCTGGGCTGGTGCAAGTTCTTCCATCTTTCTTTCCAAGGGGTACGGTCCACACTGTCTTCCATGGTGGCTGTACGACGTTTACATTCCTATGCAGTGGATGAAGTGTTACTTTGCCCCACAACCTCTCCACATCTTGGTATCTTTGTTTTACTCTGATCCTAGCCCAGTCTTATTGGAGTAAAATGAGTATCTTACTGGCTTATTATCAATCGAGTAGATGGATTATACAAAGACTATAACTGTTAGAAGTAACTCGAGAATAAGTGACTGGTGAGTTTGCCGTCTCTATTGGGACATTGCAATATAACCCTAGCCTCCAATGCTTAGAGACATAAAGAGAAGGAAGAGAGGAGAAATATTGTGAATTAGTCCTCTCAAATTATTCTTTGAGTAACAGAACTCATAACAGATTTGAACTCTTTAATAGATATATCTATGTATATATTATACTATATATATATATATATATTAAGTACCAAATGCTTTATAATCACAAATAGGTCAAAATGTACACTAAAAAAGAAGGTGGAATTTACATCCAAATTTGTTTAGTCATAATTTCCTTATACTGTATCAGTAATAAATTATTCTTATTTTATATGTATGAGTGTTTAGCCTGCATATCTATAAGTTCACCTGTGTTGTGCATAGCCCACAGAGGTAGGAGGACAGCTTTGGATCCCTAGAACTGTAGTTACAGATGGGAATTAGGATCAAACCCAGGTCCTCTGAAGGAACCATCATTATTGCTAACAGTTGAGCCACTCAAAGTGCCGAGGCAGTAAAAACAAAGTGGAAGGTCGATGGAGCTTTTATTCTCATCTGATTTTTTTCTAATTACAGGTATATCACACAAAAAGTTTCTGTTCTAAGTGAAGTAACAGACTCAGAAAACAAATGATGTATGTTTTCTCTCAATTGTGGAGCCTAGCACCAAATCCTTATAAGTAAGTATACACCATGATGTAACTGCAGGAACCAGGTAAATGAATAGAAACCAGGAAGTTAAAGAGAAAGAGGGAATCTGATAGAGAGGTTAGTAGGTAATAGATGTTGCTAAGTGAGAAATGGATAGATAATATCATAGTATATAAATACGAAGGGAATGGCTGGGTTATAGAAGGAAAGGGGGGATAAATGGGGAAAATTTACCCAAGAGAATTAGTAGGAGACTGGTAGTATCAAGGGAGAAAATGGAATATTTTAAATGGAGAAGTTATGGAGGGAGGGCTAGACAGTAAAGGAAGAGAGGAGAGATGCATATACTCTTGCTAGGGTTAAAAAAAACAGGGAATAATATTAGTCTAACAATATATTGACAAAATACACACACAACACCTCTACATGAGTCCATATGGAAAGATGAATCCTGCACATCAAGAAGCAGTACAAGACAAGAGAAATCTTCCTTTGAGTTGTTGTTCAGGGTAGTCCAAGAGATTCCCAAAATTACACAGTAATTTTGAAGGTAAGACCGAGAACCGTCTGAAACTCCAATTCCAGGAGAACTCCAGTTCCAGGGGAATCCAACACCCTCTTCTGACCTCCACGGCATTGCATGACACGGGTGCACAAACTTGCATGCAGACAGTACATTCATACACATACAGAAATAAATTAAAAAAGGAATCTATTGCTGAAGACAGGACATGCTTCAGAGACTGGATCATGAGCATTGGAGCTGGATTTGACCTGGAAGCCACCAACTCTGAAGGCTAGCTCTCACAGATGTGAAGAGCACATGCAACCCACTAAGGGAGGTCATCAATAGATCATCCAATATCAGCCTCAAGACTGAATATCCACATCAATGATCAGCATAGCACACAACATTGGTGTAATTGTGGCACTTTTATCTTGGGGGAAACCAATGGCTAACCAATTGGACCTAAAACCCACTCAGTGGAAGGAAATTCATGTATCATAAGGTTAACATAGCCAGATGCACATATCTGGAGAGGTCTTAGATCTTGGACAATTCCACAAGGAAGACACAGCCTTTGGATAAAGTAACATTTTACTAACTACAAAAGAATATCCTTATATTGACAGATAAATATCCCAGACACCACTCAGAAAAGAAGCTTATTTGCTCCAGATGAGAATAGTACAGAATCCCACAACTGGGCACATGTAGACATGGTCTGTAAATGGATCATGCCTAGGTGACACATGCATCCTCTACAACTGAGCCTCAAGCATCATAGAACAAATACCCAAGAAGTCATTAAATACCTCTTAACTCTAGTTAAAGAAGCCTTTCCATGCAACAGAAGACCAGGAACCCAAAGGGACTGAATGGACAAACCATGAAGATTAGGAGTCTACAGAGTATGGTTCCGTAGACAGGCTGCCTATATTTAACTTCACTCATCCTGAGCTCAGGAAACATTGCAGAAGAAAGGGTAGAAAGATTATGAGAGCCAGGAGGGTGATGCAAGACCAAATGTTAATGATTGCTATAAGCTCCTGGGACCCAGTTAATAACAAAATACAGCATTGGTATCAGCATGCACAAGACCCATGCAAGCTCAGCTAGACAAAAACCCAGCACAGAATTGCAGAAATGGGTAGCAGAGCCCAACCTTAGCTGAGGAAATATTGCCAACAGATGATGGTCAGGTGAGGGAAACTTGGCCTTCTTCAGAAAAGAGATTCAGGATAGGCTAACTAGGGCTCAGGGGAGGAGCTGGCACTTAGGAGGAGCTGGGAGACTAATTTGGCACAATGGACTCTAGTAGGAATGACAGAAGGTGCAAACTCCTGAGGGCAGGGCCGGGGGTATGCCAAGGGAGAAGCAGGTATAATGGTGATTAAGACTGACTGAAAAATGATCTATGAAACACATAAAATATTAAAAAAGATAAAAAAGTTTCTGTTAGTACATATATGATACGTTTTCCTTAAAATCATTTTGGCTAATGGTCTTGATGGTATGTTAGTTTATATAAGTCTATATTTTACGTTTGTAGAATGACAATATAAACTAAGAACATGTTTTCAGAAAGGCATCCCCCAGCAACACATGCCTATATTAACAAATATCTATTTCAGAATCTCCTTTTCTAGCTCCATTTTACTAGATGAATAGATGGAAAATGAAGACACTAAAACAGACAAATGAAGAAACAACAGACCATAAAACACATTCACAGCCCTGTACTGACTGATCCCAGAGCCCTCCTGAGATATTTTCTGTCACAAATTACTTCATTTCCAGAAAACACAGGGAGTGATTCCTAATTCTTAGAAACTCTATATCCCTGTTATTTAGTTTCTAAGAAATTCATATTTAAAATAGTTGAAAGAGCTTATCTGTAAGAAGTGGCAAAGTAGCCAGGACTAGAACATGGGTAGTCAAACATTTTAGAAGAGACTAGGAACCTGGCAAATCAAAAGGAAAGATTTAGTGAAAAATAGGAAGGGATGAAAGAGAACCTGAGAATGACACTTAATATCCATTCATCTCTAAGGACAGATGGTTTGAAGTATTGTACAATAAAGCAATATAACTCAAATTATAATTTTAGAATAACTAAATATAAGAATGAAATTATTCAAATTTGATCTAATTCAATCAACCCTCATTCTCACAAATTTCTCCAGGTATTGGATCCAGTTGTTGATTAGCTCTTCTGAAGATCATTCAATGTTCAGCTTCTCTTTGTAAATGTCTTTACTGAGATTAAATCTGCCACCAGATTTAGATAAAGGAAATACATGAAAATATTACTAGTTAGAGAAGTTCTATAGAGTAGGCAGTATAGTGGAGGTAGACAACAGACTATGTAGAACGGAGATGCTACAGAGAATAGACAAAACTATTATTGTCTGGTTAAGTTCTCAAAATATTATATGAGAACCTAAGGAGTTCTAATTATCTGATGTTGATTATTCATTTAGTGGATAAGAAAATGCAAAGAAGAAGATGTGTGTTCTATGCAGCAGTAAAGAAAGATGACATCATGAGCTTTTCTGGTAAATGGATGGAACTCAAAGTCATTATGCTAAGAAATAACACAGTCCCAGAAAAAAAAAGTCAGTTTCCCTCATTTGTGGATGCTAACACCAAATCCCCAGTTGACAGGCAAACTGTGAAACTTTATTATTATATTCCATTGTATCTGAAAACAACTGTGCTATTCCAATGTGTATCTCTTAATGGGCTCTATAATTGTCCTACCACATGTATTCACACATTATAATTGCCATATATGAATGGAAGATATGTATTCATATTCTATTCATATTCTTTTGACCTGCATGCAACTTTACTCTTAAAATGTGAATCTCTAAACATGGATAGGAATTAATCTATAGTTTATCTTCAAAAGAAGAAGTTGATGTAATAATGCTATTTATAACCATGCGGGATTAATGAATTTATCAATACAATGAATACATAGAAGGAAGGAATTTGGTAGTAATTTAATACTGATACTCTGAGTTGAAGAAGAGTCAATAAAAAGAAAGAAGGCTAGGCTAGAGAAACAAGTACATCAAAAGAATGTGTGGTTCTGAGAATTAGTGCAAAATGGATGCTAGTAGCAAGAAGTAACAATCATCCAGATAGGATGGACACAAATGTTGATTTAATTATAAATATGATAGCCTTTATATGATCAAGTCCAGTGAACAGCTCAGAGATAACTGTGAATATTAAAGACAAAGAGAGGGAAAGTGAATTGGAGGCTAGCAATGCAGATAGTGCCTTAAAGGATTTTCACTGTAAGTTAGGACAAATATCATAAAGCTGGAAAGAGAAGCAGGCTAATTAGAAATATTCTCTTAAATTAAAATAATAATATGGCTGCATGCTTGATAATATTAATATGTAATAGGGGAAAATTTGTACCTAGAAGGAAAATTTCAGGAAAATATTTTGAAGTCAGAAATGTTATGACCTAATGCAGAAAACTGTGAAAGCCTGAGAAGCATGGCTACGGCATCCATGAGGAAAGGGAGGAGTAAGAGGGTGACATGCTGATAAAGTGGGGTGGGGTTGCCTTCCAATTTATACAATTTTTCTTGTAATGTAACATGAGAGACCCTCATATGAAAGAGAATAAGAGAAGAGAGTAGATATGTGAGGGCAGAAAATAATATTTAAGCAAGCAATATTCTATCCATAAATACATACAGTAAAACAGCATCCCACTTAAAGCATGAATGATAAACATATCAGTCATGTCTACAGAACTGTAATGAGGAAAAGAAGATAATGTATGTTTCTATCTAGTTATGGTTATCATACTGGACCCAGACATGGAGGAGATTATATTTAGATACTGCTCAAGTTTAGCCATTCAAGTACAATGAAGCCAAGTAGTACTCTGTATCTAATGCAAGGAAATTATTAGAGAAAAATTTGCTAAAGAAACTTAGTCAAATTCATTTTTCTCTCCAAAAGTATTAAAAGAATACAGGAACTTAAAATAATGGATTCCACTTGCCAACAGATTTATGTATACGAAATATTAATTATCTAAATCCTTTTGTACTAACATCAATGGAAAAGGTTGACAAGTCACCAAAGGCATTAAAAACTGCATGAGGTTGGGATTTGTTTATTGTGGCTCTTTTCACAATAGCAAAGACCTGGAACCAACCCAAATGCCCCTCAACTGATGACAGGATAACAAAAATGTGGTACATCTACACAATGGAATTCTATGCAGCAGTAAAGAAAGATGACATCATGAGCTTTGCTGGTAAATGGATGGAACTCAAAGCCATTATGCTAAGTGAAGTAACACAGTCCCAGAAAAAGAAAAGGCAAAAAGTTTCCCTCATTTGTGGATGCTAACACCAAACCCCCAGTTGGCAGACAAACTGAGCAACTTTATTATTATATTCCATTGTATCTGAAAGCAACTGTGCTATTACAATGTGAATCTTTAAATGGGCTGTAGAATTGTCCTACCACTTATACTCACACATTGTAATTACCATATATAGATGGAGGATATGTAGTCATATTCTAAAAGTAGAATGTAAAGTTACATGACTTTATACCTGAATGCAAATTTACTGTTAAAATGTGGATTTCTAAATGTTTAGGAATCAACCTATAGTTTATTTTCAGAATTTTAAATTTTGACTTATGTGTGGAGTGCATATATGCATATTTTGGAATAATATAAAATAAAAAAAGTATTAATTTCCTGAATAAATCCTATGTTTTCACTCAAAAAAAAGAAAATAAGCTTGCCATAAACTTCAAAGAAGAAATGCACAATTTTTAATTAATATGATAGACACATGAAATAAAAAATTATAATTGAGAAGTAGATAAATATAAAATATCAATACATAATATCAATATTATTTTTTTGTCTTCTTGAGACCAAAAGGAGACTAAAGGGTCTCCCTTTAGTCCCAGCTGACCTGGTGCTCGCTCTATAGACCAGGCTGGCCCTGAACTCACGAAGATCTACCTGCCTCTGCCTCCCGAGTGCTGGGATTACAGGCATGTGCCCCCATGCCTGGCTAATATCAAAATTATTTGTTATAGTACTAAAAGAGGTGTGTAAATCAACATTTATAAAGCCACCACTTAAAATGGGCAAAAAATTGATGAAATACTATATATATATATATATGTATAGAAATGCATACGAAATACATACATATGAACTTAAAATACATAATATGTATAATATCCTTATGTATTAATATATAATATATAATATACAATATCTCTATTCTACATTTCCTTGAAAAGAATTTTGAAATTCTCCTTAATTGACATCAATCTCACATTAATTAGAATATTTTCTTATTTCAGGAATGTGAAAGCAGCCCAGTAAAGTAGGAAGGTTTTGGGACTTCCCAGTTATGACCATTCAATTATTAGTCCCTGTGAATTTCCTTTTCTGAGGAACCTACAAATGATACATTTCAATAAATTAACAACTTGGCTTCTGCACTCCAGGCAGAAACTCACCATTACTGAGAGTTAATTTACCATCGCACCAAAATCTTTAACACACCAGGGGGTATAAACAAAAGATAATTTTAATTTACAAAGGAAGTTCTTCCAGGGAAGGCAAATAACTAGTTTATGAATATTATGCCTCACTTTTTTTGAAGTTTCCACTAAGAAAATTTGTTTCTCATCAGTCTAGAATGTTTGGCAAACAGATATAATTGAGTGACCTGGAGAAGAAAGGATAGTGGCTTGTGCAGTTAGATGTCATACTTCTGCCTGTCAAAAAACTGAGAGACTCAGGCTGATCTAACAAATGTAAGTAGATATGCATTAAATACCAGAATACCTAAATAAACTGATAAAGTAAATATCCACATACCTAAATTGCTAAATAGAAAAATTAAAGTTTCTTAGTCCATTGGGACTGCTATAAGAGAATACTATGTGCTAGGTCATTTAAAGCCCACATAAATATATCCTCATTGTTTTGGAGGCTTGACAGTCCAAGATAAAATCACTGGCAAAAAGGGAGTCTAGAGATGACCCCCTTCTTTGATCATAGGAAGTTTTTTTTCTATGTGTCCTCACATAGAGTAAGGCATGTTGATTTTTTCTGACCTCTCTGAGAGCACTAATCCTAGGTATGAGAGCCTATCTCTTGAGGCCTCTCTAAAAGAGCCCTAATCCCATGCTGGAGATCATATCTCTTGTGACACACTCACCTCTGCAGTGTACTTCCTCAGAATATCACCTGAAGTTGTCCAAATATAACACTTGAATTTAAGGAGAATGACACAAACACTAAAACATAACAACAATCATGGGATAATTCAAATTCTCAGTCCCACTAAACAAATGGACAAATGAATATGAAAGAGCAATAACCAGATTTTAGATACATATGAGGCGTTACTAAGAATGATGTCCATTGAAATAAAAAAAAATGCAAGAGCCAGAGTTGTTACATGAAATTGAAGAGTTTTCCAGCCCTATAAGAACTTGCTCTTATGAAGTAATGGTTTTAGCATGCATAAGACCAAAATGAACTCAGTCAGAAAAACATCCAGGATAGAACTGGAGAAATGGGTAGCAAGCTCCAACTTTGGCAGAACTGTTAGCAACTGATTACTGCTGGGTGAGAGAGAGTTGATCTTCTTTAAGAGAGCGACTAGACTCCAGTCGATGAACTTTAACCAAGGGAAATCTGAGTACAAAAGCTTGACCCAATACACCTTAATGCATATATATGACAGAATTCATGAAATCTATTTGGGGTCTCTGACGGGATGTAGATGGGGTAGAGTCTAAATATGATTAAGATTTATTGTATGTAAAAGGTGATTGCATAAGCTCCCTGTGGTGGTTTGAATGAGAGTGTCCCCCATAGACTTTAAGTGTTCAGACAGTTTGTCTCCAGTTGGTGGCACTGTTCTTGGAGGTCTTAGAAGGTGTGACAGTGCTAGAGAAAGTCCGTCATTGGGGGCAGGCTTAGTGAGTTTAATAAACCTTGCTGTCTCCAGTCTCTCTCATGACTTCCTGTGCTCATTGCAAGATGTGACCCTCAACTTTCTGCTCCAGCTCTGACCACTATGCTTCCTGCCACAATGGACTCTAATTCCCTGGAACCATCAATCATAAGCTCAAATAAACTCTTCCTTTTATAAGTTCCCTTGGTCATGGTGGTTTTATCACAGCAACAGAAAAGTGACTAATACAATCCCTACATCAATCACTATTCTCCGAATATCCCGCAGGTGTTGATCCACACTCTACTGAGGGTAAATGCAATGGAGCACAAACCTCTCCTGTAGTGTCAGAGGGAGAAACTCAGATCTTTATTTTCCGGTACAGGGTATATAGGAAGCGTCTACCAATTAGCACAGAGGGCCTAAGAGTGTATCCAGTCATTGAAAAGGTCAACCTAATCATGCAGTTTCATAGTAATCAGCCTACATGCACTTCTATAGATGATCAAGTGTTGTTTATGAGGCAAACGCTGGGTGGGGGGGGTCGTTGGGGGGACAGCTAATCACACTAAAGGGGCTGCATGCAACTGTTGCCATGAAGGGCATCATGTTGATTGCACAGCAAGACGTTCAGCAGCATGGCTGAACTGCTCTCTAATCAGACCCAGGAGTGACCTACATGCCCCCCCCCTTTTTTTATTTACTTATAATTAACCCAAGGCGGGGAGATATGGAAACCTGTCAGTAACACATTACATGCTTGAGCAAGGCTAGGCTTCTTGACCCTCCAGTTGTGTCAGGGCCAGAGTGGGGACACATTCTTTTTTTTCTTTATTTTTTTATTTTTTTAATTATTTTTTTTTTATTTTATTTATTTCTGTATGTGTATGCATGGCAGCTAAAAACCGTCTTTAACTCCAGTTCCAGGGGAATCTGATGCCCTCTTCTGACCTCTGCAGCATTACACAACATGGGTGCACTAACTTACATGCAGACAGTACACTCAATACACATAAAGAATAATAAAAAAGTATGTGAGGGAGCAAACCATGCTACATTTGTATAGTATATCATCGTTTATATTAAAAATATTTTTAATACCTAGTCACTAACAACAATAAAATCTTTATTTTTCACAATATAATTTTATAGCTAGGTAATTTTTATTACTAATGTTTACCAATGAACATTAATGTTTATTAAGTGCCCAGGTGCCAGGCACAGTGCTATGTCATTTGCATATATTATTTCATTTAATCTTGATTATCATACTATGAATGAGCTATTTTAGGGGCTGGAGAGATGGCCTAGCAGTTAAGAGCGCTGACTGCTCTTACAGAGGACCCGGGTTCGATCTCCAGCACCCACATGGCGGCCGAGAACCATCTGAAACTCCAATTTCAGGAGAACTCCAGTTCCAGGGGAGTCCGACACCCTCTTCTGACCTCCGCGGCATTGCATGACACGGGTGCACAAACTTGCATGCAGACAGTACATTCACATTCTTAAACAATTTCGGTCAACACTGTTATCTCTTGCCCTTGTGCCCTTACCCTAGACCAAAATAACCTGATGAAACTGAGCAAGACCAGCAACACAATTACCCAAAGCAAGAATTTGAAAGAGTTGTTAAACTGAAAGTCTCTCATGTGCAACGTGGCTTTTAATAAGATTGCATGAATGTCCAATTGAGTCTGTAAATTTATAACGTCCAACCTAACATACTGGAGGGAGGTAGCAAATAGTGACTCCAGAAGTCACAGCTGAGCCAATCAGCTTGTTTGGCTCAATGCAGGAGGCCTATAAGCAGGAGTCCTCTGATTGAGAGCCATCTAGAAAGAAAAAAAATATTCCCCTTCTTGGAGGGTGGGGTTAGGTAAGCAGTTGGTAATATTTAACGGAATTAATCTCAAAAGACAGTTTTAAAGCAGATAAACATGAAGGGGTTGACTAAGGTCTTAAGAACAAGGAAGAGGGGTCTCTAGTCCCACCCTATTATCCCAGGAAGGGCCAACAGGTGCCGAGTTAGTTTCCCTGGCTATTAGGGGCTTATGAGGGAACTCTGCCTCCTGGGGCCAAGAAAGGTTGGTCAGAGGAGGTCATGCAGACAGGCTCTTTCCAGTTTGCATGGAAATCCTGTTGTGGTCACAGAGAGGGTCATAGTTTTAATGGATCAACAATATAGTTGGGAGACTTCCACCAACATGCAGCACTCTCCTGCAGGCTTAGGTGTGAGTCTGACAAGGAGAAGTTAAATATACACTCATTAGGCAATATTTGCAAGCAAGGAGATAAAGGGATTCATTGCATGAGATAGACTGGGGGACTATGCCTCATAAGGTCTTAGTGTCACAGGGCTGGGTATATAGCTCCAGAGGCTGTGAGAGCCGGTCAACTGTGGTGTGATGGATAGACATATCCCCAGGAGGACTGCTTTGATACTTACTTTATATGAAGTATTTACCTGGCTGGTCTTTTTGTTTTCTTTTTTTGGTCTCCTTTTCCTTTGTCTTTTTTCGTTTAAGGTCAGTCCTTGGAGTAATTTGTTTGTCCACCATAGCTTCCTTTTTTCTCTCTGTCACATTGTGGCAGGTGACTACCCTAAATATCAGCAAGAGATGTTACCTAGCCATGGTGGCATCCTCTGATGTCACCCTTCCCAGGTTTGGCCATTATCCCAAGGGGGGGGGCACAGGATCATCATTCTCCTTGATATCAGGATCCACATCCAGAGATACAGGTACATTAGAAATACCATTGCCTCTGCAGGTATCAAGATAATGGTGAATCAATCTATCTGGGACCCAAATGGGGGCAGAATAGTCTTGTGGTACCATAGGTCTGAGGTGATTAAGGTGGATCTCTTTACTCGGGAGGTTAAAGGGGTAGACTGAATTTTATCAGAGGCCACCACAAAACCATGAGAGTGTAGTCCCTTAATTAGAAATGGTAAGGCAAGCAGATCTTTGTGAGTTCAAGTCCAGCCTGGTCTACAGAGTGAGTTCCAGGACAGCTGGAGCTTCAGGGAGACCCTGTCTCAAAAAGACCAAAAATAAATAAATAAATAAATAAATAAATAAATAAATAGAAATGGTAAGTTCTTATTAAGTAACTCAGAGCTATCCAGAAGGACAACAAGGTCATCCAAATAATGATAAATTTTGATATCCCCTAGGAGATCACATTCGATAATACAAATTGCATGGGAGCCAATCTCTTGGCACGTGGTGAGGTGGTTTGTCATGCCCTGAAAAAAGCACTTCCATTTTTACCTAGGGCAAAGGTGTTTATTATTGAGTACAAGGATGGAGAAAGCAAATATTTTAGTGTCCCTTGGATTTAAGGGAATGGTAAAGAAGCAGTCCTTGAGGTCAAGTAATTACTAATGGTTTGTGGACAGGGATACAGGCCATGAAGGGGACTCCCGTGGTCAGGGGCTCTAAATGACCATGGAACTATTGATTGTTCTCCAGTCTTGTTGCAGGCATCACTCTCCTGATTTCTTCTTTTTATGAGAAAGATAAGCATTTTCCAAGAGCAGTGGCCGAGAAGGAGCTGTTGTTGCACTAGCTCATGTTTAGCATGAAGATTGACCCAATAAAGCTGTCATTAATCATTGATCTAGTATATGGGCTTTTCTGAGAACCAACCCAGGGCTGACGTTCTGTAAGCATAAATGCCCGTTAGTTTTGGGGTGCTTCTCAGCAGCTTTTAGATCCCTTTGCTCTAACTCTATCCAATCATAGAATGCCTAATCTTCAGTGGTAATGACAGCCTCCATCTGACTTAATATGTCTTGTCACAAGAAGTTCATAGATGGGGCTGGAGAGATGACCTAGCGGTTAAGAGCGCTCCAGAAGAACTCCAGTTCCAGGGGGGACCTGACACCCTCTTCTGACCTCCGCGGCATTGCAGGACACGGGTGCACAGACCTGCATGCAGACAGTACATTCGTACACATACAGAACAACAACAACAACAACAACAACAACCCAAGAAGTCCATAGATAAGTCTTTGGCTGCTGGGCTCACACTTTCTCTGTTTCCATCCGGATCCTCCCAGACTGCCCATTTTTTTACATTGCCAAGATTTTTGTGATCCACCAACTCCAGCCAGGGTAGGACCAGGGGCCATGACAGAGGATACTCTGTCTTTCTTAAAATAGTTTTCTCAGCCCTTGTATCCAAGAGACATTTAAAAATATTCCCATTAAAGGACATAGTCAGTTTGGGACAGATACTATCTTCTAAGGTAGTGGACTCTGGCCACAGCAGATGGTCATGGGTGAGGTTTTTCTTTCAATCCCCTCTGAGGTGACGGGGCTCAGGGGTCACCTCTTAAAGTCTTTCCATCCACATCATATTTGGACCTACAGTCCTTTTTTCCAATGGAACCGCTTCCTGAAGCATGGGCACTTAGACTCTGGTGGTTTGGCTTAGAGACTAAAGTTGCCTCAGGACATTCTCTAGCCCAGTGTCCTTCAGGGTGGCACTTAAAGCAGTTTTTTTCCTTTCCAGGAGCAAATTGCTACGGCCACCATGGCTTGTGAAAAGGGTGGTCACTTGGACCTGTGCTGTATGAGTAAAGGTTTCTGTATCCTGTGTGGCCAATAACCAGTCCCCCACTTCTTCATTCTGCAGTCCCGCACAGGCAAGTCTAATTTCTTTTGTCATTCCTTCCCATACTATTACTTTGAAAAGTTGGTTTTGTGACATGGGGTCTGCTGTGTGTCTCTTGATCACACCAGAGACTCCATCTACAAACTCGACAAAGGACTCAGTGGGTTTTTTGTTTTATTTAGGTGATAGGGGTGGCCCCATATTCTTTATGGACCACTATATGGTCCCATGCCCTCAATGCACAGAAGAGGACCTGGTCAAACAAAACAAAACAAAACAAAACAAGCACCACTTCATATTTGACAAAGGGGCAAAAAAAAAAATACTCAATGGAGGAAGGAGAGCATGGAGGAAGGAGAGCATGGAGGAAGGAGAGCATGGAGGAAGGAGAGCATGTTCAGCAAATGGTGCTTGCAAAATTGGATCACCATTTGTAGAAGAACAAAATTAAACCCCTACCTGTAACCCTATACAAGAATAAACTCCATGTGGATCAAAGACCTCAGCATGAAACTCAAAACCCTAAAGGCGATAGAAGAAAAAGTTGGCAACAATCTACAAGACTTAGGAGTAAGAAAAGACTTTCTAAATCAAACAGCAGCTGCACAGGAAATAAGGTCAACAGTTGACAAATGGGACCTCCTCAAACTCAAAAGCTTCTATACAGTGAAAGAAACAATCAAGGAAGTGAAGAGAAAACCCACAGAGTGAGAGGAAATCTTCACCAGTGACACATTTGACAGCATTAATGTCAAAAGTATATAAACTACTCAAAAAACAAAGAAGTAGGAAAAAAAAAAGAACCTACTAAAAAGATGGAGAAAAGACCTGGACAGAGACTTCATCAATGAGGAATTACAGATGAGAAACATCTTAAAAAGTGTTCAACACAATTAATAAGTAAGGAAATGCAAATTAAACCACTCTCAGATATCATCTCACTCCTACATGTCTGGCTAAGATCAAGAAAACCAAAGACACCAAATGCTGGAGAGGTTGTGAGGAAGAAAGAGCACTCATCCACTACTGGTGGGAATGTAAACGTGTACAAGGATTATGGAAAGCAGTGTGGAGAGCCCTTAAATGACTCAAAATGAGCCTACCACCTGACCAAGTCATACCACTCCTGGGTATATACCCAATATGAGGTGACTGAAATTGTATGAGCTCGTTTGGATCTTCAATTTTGTTCCATTGACCAATGGGTCTGTTTTTGTGCCAGTTCCAGGCTGTTTTTATGCCTATAGCCCTGTAATACAGTTTGGAGTCTGGTAGAGCAAGTTTTATTCATACCAGAGATGCAGGGATGGTTCAACATACTTAAATCAATAAATATTATAAAATACATAAATGGAGTGAAAGGCAGAAAACACATGATCATCTCAATTGATGCAGAAAAAGCCTTTAACAAAATCCAGCATCCCTTCATGTTTAAAGTCCTAGAGGGAATTGGACTGAAGGGAACATTCCTCAATATGATCAAAGCCATATATAGCAAACCCACTGCCAACATCATCCTAAATGGAGAAAAATTAGAACCATTTCACTTAAAGGTGGAAACCCCAGCAGGGCTGCTGCTTATCTCCACTCCTCTTCAACATAGTGCTTGAAACACTTGGTAGGACAGTAAGACAAGAGAAGGAAATTAATGGAGTACTAATTGGAAAAGAATTTAAGCTATCCCTTTTTGCAGATGGTATGCTAGTTTACCCAAGGGGTGCTAAGAACTCCACCAGAACACTTACGGAAATGATTAAGAGTTTTAGTAAAGTGGTGGGATACAAAGTTAACCTAGAGAAATCAGTAGCCTTTCTTCACGCCAATAATACTCAAGTGGAGAAGGAATATAAGACCTTCCCACTCTTTTTTTTTTTTTAATTTTTTTTTTTTTATTTTGGTATGTATATCAATGTACTGTCTGCATGCAGGTTTGTGCACCCGTGTAGTGCAATGCCGCGGAGGTCAGAAGAGGGTCTCGGATTCCCCTGGAACTGGAGTTCTCCTGGAACTGGAGTTTCAGACGGCTCTCGGCCGCCATGTGGGTGCTGGGGATCGAACCCGGGTCCTCTGCAAGAGCGGTCGGTGCTCTTAACCGCTAGGCCATCTCTCCAGCCCCGACCTCCCCACTCTTGAAAGCCTCAAACATAATAAAATACCTGGGAACAAACCTAACCAAAGATACCAAAGACCTCTACAACAAAAAATTTAAACCCCTGAAGGAGATTGAAAAGGACATCAAAAGATGGAAAGATCTCCCATGCTCATGGGTTGGGAAAATTAATATAGTAAAAATTGATATACAGATTCAATGCAATCCCAATCAAAATCCCTATGAGCTTCTACATAGACTTGGAAAAAATCCTTAAGTTCATATGGAAAAACAAAAGTCCCTGAATAGCTAAAGCAACCTGAGTAAAAATTGAAATACAGGGGGGATTTCTTTACCAGATTCCACAATCTTCTGTGCATAGATAACTGAATGCACCACTTAAAACCTTACAGAACTAATCAAGGAATTCAGTAAATTTGTATTTTACAGATTAAATATACATTCTCTTAATGATTTTAGTTGACAAAAATTTACAAAATAACAAATATGAGATACTAGCATTCCAAAAACACTAAAAGTGTAAATACTTAACAATAAATTTATCAAAATATCACTATACAAAAACTATAAAATATTAACAAAAACTAATAAAAACATAAAAAGAAATATTTCTTGTTTTACTTTTAAAAATATTGAGTTTTTTGTGCATTTTGTACATACCACCTTTTCCAATCAAATTTAGACCTGTTTCCCCATCCATTCCACCCCACCTACCAGAGTTCATGCATTCTGCCATACATGTTAAGTCCTGTCTTGCATTTTTTTCTTAGTCTTTTTTAACTTTTTCAATGTAGAAGTGTACTGTTTTGGTAAGATATTTGAAGTCTTTTGTTGTTGTTCCCTTTCATTTTATATTACTCCAAAATATGCATATATACATTCCACACATATAGTGGGATTAAAAGCATACACAAATACTCCTAGCCACTGCTCACTTTAATCTTCTTTGCTGTAGTATATAATTTCTGATCATATCTGTAGCCTTTCTTGGTGATATATTCACATCTCATTTCTCAAATGCCATATACTGTTTAATACCTAAATATCTAATTGCATGTGCTTCATTAGTAGGATCGAAAGGTTATGCCCGGACAAGCTGGCAGCCCATGAAAGAAAACAGCCAGAACGACTAGAGACCAAGACACAGCTCCAGAGAAAGTGTACATTCAAATATCATCAGACATATATCAAAATCGCAGGCATTTCTCCTGGAGGCTTTCAGTTAAACTTTCCTCACTATTCCATACACAGATATTCACCAGCTACTGTCTTCCTCATCTCAGTTGAATAATTCCAAATAACTTAGTTGTTTCATCAAAATCTTCTTCAAAGGTCACATCAATTTATCAGGAATATATTGATTTCATATATATATATAATGTATAGATTGAAATGATATATATATATAAATTAGTATATAGTGATATATATTATCTATATAGAGAGAGAGAGAGAGAGAGAGAGAGAGAGAGAGAATCTAAAATTCCTTAGCATGGAAGAAAATGATTATTTAAAGTATAAAGTAAGGCCGCGCGTGGTGGCACATGCTTTTAATCCTAGAACATGGGAGGCAGAGGGAGGCGGATCTCTGTGAGTTCAAGACCAGCCTGGTTACAGAGTGAGTTCCAGGACAGCCAGAGCTACAGGGAGACCCTGTGTGAAAAAGACCAAAAAATATAAATAAATAAGATATGAAGTATATGCTTTTTTTTTATAGAAAAACACAGAAAAGTTTTCCTTTAAGAAAAAAAAATCATGAGCAAATGAACATTTTTGCTTTTTTACCCCCTTTTCCTAATAGAGATTAAAAGTGCCAAAATATATTTAGTATTATTTGAACAGCATGCAGCATTGCACTTTAGCAGCTTCCACCTTGCAAATATTGTGCTGCAAATTTATATTTGTGAGCCTGTTATTTTAGTTAATTATATACTCGATTAGACACCATGGCAGAATCTGGCACTTATTATGGCTACAAATAAATGTTTATTTTTGTAGCTCTAGATTTTATAACATAATAACTGAACAAGAACTAAGAAAATTTAACCATTAGCCTTTGTGTGTCATCTAATGTTATGTCTTTTAATAGCATTCACTGCTTGACAGGTTTAATAAACATGGTGGTTCAAAGACTAGGAAATTCCCTACAAAACCCAGTTACTAAGATTTTTATTAAAGAAATTGTGTAGGAGTGTTAACTTACATATGACAAACACAATAATGGTAATTACCTTAAAATAAGATAGTTACATAATAATAAAAATGAAGTTGAAAATAACTTTTCAAAAGTACCAATAATCAAAAGAAAGTCAAAATAATTCCTTATATACAGAGCTGGAAAGTAAAAAGTCAAAATGTATCTTAATCACAAAATTATGTTCTAACATGAAATGCTAGAAAAAAATATTATGTGTAATGAAAAGTCTAAAGAAAATATGATTTTAATTTATGTCAAATATACTTCCTGCATATGGTATGTACTTAGATCCCCTTTTCACCATATTTCTTCCCTCTTCATTTAAATTGCTACTGTTGAATATCAGAGAAGTTGGCTAAAACATGATCCTTAATAAACCGACTGTAAAATTACTATTAAGAGTGCTTAGTAAAATCATAGGCTGTTAGAGTGCTAGTGTACAAAGAGAATCATCTCTTCTTTGTATGTCAGGAGAACTTAGCAACACATGGCAACTCAGTAACTCTCATATCACAACAGAGCATTAGTTTTCATGAATTATTTGTGGAAGGTAACATGAGAAATTTTATGACTACCCAGATGTGCAATATACTCAGGAAATCTTCACCTTTCAGCTCAATCATTCTAGATACTTCCATGTATTTACACAAAGGATTAATGATTACTGAAAACAAATATTTTGATTTGAAAAAATATTTTCTAATCATCTTAATTTCATTAAAGGAGAATATATTACATAAACAGCAGTAAGAATAATATATTGTGGTGTTTGCCACACAGAGAAGCAAATGTCTAAAATAACTACAGAGGATGGATAGTAGTATAGTGATATTTAGAACTTTATTTTAGCAATATATTTTTATGAATATTAAATGTTTTAGATATAAAATACTAGTTTGATTCAATCAGTACGTGAAAACAAATTAGTAGTCACAACCTGAAATCTAATAAAGGAAGGAGATTGAATATCAAACATATTTAATTGATGAAAATAATCAGAAAATGAAAACAATGAAAAGAAAACAGAACAGAAAGATAAATAAGATGGAAGATATAAAGATAGCAATCATTAATCGTAATGCACATAAACACAATACTTTGTTAAAAGGTAGAGGTTATTGGCTGGATTAAAAAATAGAAACCATTTGAATAACATTTGTTAGGAAAAGATTTTTAAGACTTCAATAGATGTAATATTTCAGAAAAATTTTTAATGAAATTAATTGTTCAAGACATCTTAAAAAGAAAACAATCCAAGCTACATATATTAGTAACTATAGATTTCAAAATATGTGTATGAAAACTGAATAAACCATAGAAAGAAAAGTTTATTCAGCAACAATAATATAAAAGTTCATTAAAAATGAAATGAATGTTTCTTTTAAATTATGAACAATTGCCAAACCAATCAAGGGTCAAAGGTAAACTTGACTATATCTATGAGGTTCCTTTTTATTTAAATGAAGAAATTGCATTCATCTATGGATGTAGCAAAAGTAGGTTTTTCACTAGGCTCTTTGACATCTCCAGCCATGTGGATTTGCCTATGTTTACAGTACCACAAACCAGTTCCCTCCCACTGAGTGGGCATTGATTTCAATTAGACATCTATTGATTACCCCAAGATAAAATGTTGATTACTATACAAGCAAGGATAGTTTGCAGGGCCAGTCACTGTTGTTTATTAGACAGCTGTGTAGGCCATTGATGGTTTTCTCCCTCGGCAGCTTGGATAGTATCTTCTAACACCATGAGAAGTAGTCTTCAGGGAGGAGTCTTCCATGTCATTTCCATGTCTATACCTCCAAGTTCTGTCTCAGATATTGCTTGTCTTCAACAATAGGGTCTTACATTCAAGTCATGGTCAGCAAGGGCTGCAGCAATAGCCCATGTTTCTCTAGGATTCTATTTACTACCCTAGTCAACAACTGAAAGGAAGTTTTCTCCTGTATGGACCAATTTTTCTTCTGTATGAGCCTCTGCTTTCTCTTTTTTTAATTTTTTTTAAATTTTTTATTTATTTTTGTATGTGTATGAATTTAATGTCTGCATGTAGGTTTGTGCACCCGTGTCATGCAATGCCGCGGAGGTCAGAAGAGGGTGTCGGATTCCCCTGGAACTGGAGTTAAAGACGGTTCTCAGCCGCCATGTGGGTGCTGGGGATGGAACCCGGGTCCTCTGCAAGAGCAGTCGGTGCTCTTAACCGCTAGGCCATGTCTCCAGCCTTCTGCTTTCTCTTATACAGCCTTCATCTATAATCATTCACTTGTTCATTTATTGTATGTGTATTTTTTCAGTGTGATTTCATACAAATACATTTCCCTGAGTTTTTTCACACCATATAAGCGTGTCTTATCTCTCCTCCTACTCCCCTTTCATATTCCTGCCTATACCCTCCCCAGTTAAAGTACTGCCTTCCCAGACCGTTTCTCCTGTTTCCTACTATCCCTCTCTCGCCAGCTTCTTTTTCCCCTTTATCCCCATGGATCTTTTCCATATTTCTGTGTCCTGTGATTGCATCAGGCTATATATTCATATCTAGGGATTTGGAACTAAGATCTACAAATGAGAGATATATCACTTTTTCTCTGAGTCTGTCACTTTACTTAATATAACAGTTTCTGGTTCAAGAGGAAGCCTATAGAGTGAGAGAAAATCTTCAATAGCTATTTGTCCAACAGAGTTTAATATGCAGAATATCCAAAGAACTCAACAAAAAGCAAAGAAAAGAAAATAAATGACCCAATTAAAAAATGGGTTATGGGGGGCTGGAGAGATAGCCTAGCGGTCAAGAGCACCGACTGCTCTTGCAGAGGGCCCGGGTTCGGTCCCCAGCACACACATGGCGGCTGAGAACCGTCTGTAACTCCAATTCCAGGAGAACTCCAGTTCCAGGGGAATCCGAGACCCTCTTCTGACCTCCGTGGCATTGCACGACACGGGTGCACAAATCTACATACAGACAGTACATCCATACACTTATAAAAATAAATAAAATTTAAAAATATATATTAAAAAATTTTTAAAAAATGGGCTATGGATCTG
This sequence comes from Rhizomys pruinosus, assembly GCA_009823505.1. Classification (NCBI taxonomy): domain Eukaryota; kingdom Metazoa; phylum Chordata; class Mammalia; order Rodentia; family Spalacidae; genus Rhizomys; species Rhizomys pruinosus. The sequence goes on along the minus strand of VZQC01013266.1, from coordinate 326,779 downwards.
AACAGAGAGCTCTAAAAAGAAGAAATAACAATGGCCATGAAACAGCTTAGGAAGTGCTCAACAACATTTTTATTTTAGGGATTTGAAAAGACTACTTTAGGATTTCATCCTATCCCAGTCAGAATTGATATAATCAAAGAAAAAAAAAATAACACCAAATGCTCACAAGAATGAGGGGGAAGAGGAACGTTCATTCACTGTTGTTTGCATTGCAAACTCATGCAAGCACTGTGAAAAGCACTGTGGAGAACTCTTAAAAACTTAAAATAAATCTTCCATATGATTGTGTCATACCACTCCTTGGAATATATCCAGCAGAGCTATCCTGGTGCAGAGGTACTTGATAAGTCATGTTTGCTGCTGTTCTTTTCATAGGAACTAAGACATGGAAACAATTTAACTGTTCCTGTACTGACGAATGTACAATAAAAATATGGAATATTTACAAAGTGGAATTCTGCTCATGGTACAGAAACAATAAAGTCTTTAAATGTGCTGGTAAGGTTATGGAACTATAATTACTAATTTAAATTTAATAAAATAACGTCAAGAATAAATTACATGAAGTTATTAATTATAAATCACTCTTGCATATTTGTAAGTGAAATATGGAAGTGAAACATTATTGGTGATATCAAACACCTTGAAAATTAGAATAGTATTTCCCCAATTGCATTTTTAACAAAGTATTATATATACATTACATTTTTCAGGACAAAAGTATTTCAAAGCTCTTAGAAATAGTGATAAAGCACACTTTATTTTATTTCCATAAATTTTTATTAATTTTTTGTATATTTCATACAGAGCATCTTAATAATGTTTATGCTCCCTTGCCCATTAGCACCCTTCCATTGCCCCTCCACTGGATTTCAGGTATTCTGTCATTTGAATTCTTATCAAGTCAAGTTAGTGTCCCTAGATATTTCTCAGTGCAAGTTCTTCCATTGAGATCTAGACAGCCTATCTATAGTGCCTCACTTTAAGAAAATCACTATATGGTTTTTACTATTCAGTTCATTTATGTGTTCTAAGATGTATTGATTTGTGTATGTTGAACCATACCTGCATCTTTGGTATGAATCTCACTTGGTCATTATGGATGCTCTTTTTTTTTTTTAACATTTTTTATTGATACTTTGTGCATATCATACATCATTTTCTAATTCAGTTCAGGAACATTTCCCTTTCCCTTCCCCCCCACCCCCACCCCATCCCAGATCATGCATTCTGCCATAACTGTCCTGCATCTTTCTCTCAGTTTTTTTTTTTTCATTTTTTAGCTATGAGTGATAATCCATGAGTACAAGCATCCTTCATGCAAAACCAATCTGCAGGCTGTTGTGCCCAAACTCCCACAGCCCCACCATCCAGTGGCGGGTGAGGGGTTGTATGTTCAATCAAGTTGATCAAATGAGTGTCCAGACTACATTGCTCTTTTTGATATGTGCCTGTATGCAGTTTGCAAGTATTTTCCTGAGAAGTTTTGCATCTATGTTTATTAATGAAATGGGACAATAGCTTTCTTTTTTGGTTGTAGTTTTGCCTAGTTTGGATATTAGAGTAATTCTGCCTTCATAGAATAAATTTGGAAGAATTACCTCTGTCTCTATCCTTTTGAATAATTTGAGTACTAATGGTTGTAGATACTATTTAAATGCCTTATAGAATTCTGCCATAAAACCATCTAGGCCTGGGATTTTTTAGTTGGGAGGTTGATATTACAGTTGCAATTTCTTTATATATTATGGGTCTGTTTAAGCTGTTTATCTCTTCTTGGTTAAGCTTTGGTGATTAACATGATTTCAAATATTCATCCATTTCTCTTAGGTTTTAAGGGTTCCTGTATGATTGTCTGGATCTTTTTTCTTATCTGTTGTGATGTTTCCCTTTTCTTTTTTTATTTAATTTATTTTGGCTGACATATACAAATATAAAGTCGTACATATATTTATGGTCACATGATGTTTCATGCATGTATACATTGTTTAAAACTTAAAACTGCTGAACATGTCTAGGTAGTTAAACATGTACAATTACTTTGTGGTTAAAAATTCCACAGTTCTGAATAAAATTACACAGTACATTCTTTGAAGCTTTTGAAATGCATGCAATATCACATCTATATTGATGTGATTGATGTGATATATTGATCCTACTGTAAAATCGTACACCACAATATCATGCTGTATGTAACCAACTTGGTATTCCTTGATCAGTTTCATCCACAGATCCCTTCTTTTTTTATTATATTCAGGAGTTCAGATTTTTCTTTTAATTTTATATTACTCTAAAATGCGAATATATACCTTCCACCCATGTACATTAATTACCATGCCTGAAAATATGTGGTAAGTTAATTCTAGGCCTCATTATGATATTCACTTTATAACATCACAGTTGCTTTCAGATAGAAAGAAATATAACAACATGGCTCAGCTTTTCTTTCAATTGGGGGATTTGGCACTAGCATCCACAAATGAGGGAAACCATGCCCATTTGTTTTGGGGGGACTGTGTTACTTCACTTAGCATAATGGCTTCAAGTTCCATTCATTTACCTGCAAATCTCATGACAACATCTTTCTTTATCACTACATAGAACTCCATTGTGTAGATGTACCACATTTTTGTTATCCAGTCCTCACTTGAGGAGCATTTAGGTTGTATTTGACTCATCGTGTAAAGAGCTGCAATAAACATAGATGTACACATAGCTTTGCAATACAATGAGTCTTGTAGGTATATGCCCAAAAGTGGTATAGCTGGATGGTAGGTTCATTTTGACTCTTTTAAGGGTTCTACACACTGTTTTCCACAGTGGTTGTATGAGTGTACTTTCCCACTAGCAGTGGAAGTGGATGTGTTCCCTTTTCACCACAACCTCTCCTGCATTAGATGTCTTTGGTTCTCTTGATCTTATCCCGTCTTATTGGAATGAAATGATATCTTAGAGTGGTTTTAATTTGCATTTCCTTAATTATTAACTATGTTGATTATTAAGATGTTTCTCAGCCATCTTAACTTCCTCATTGGTGAAGTCTCTGTTCATCTCTTTACTCCATCTTTTAAGTGAGTAATTTGTATTCTTTTTTTTTTATTAATTTTTATTTATTTCTGTATGTGTATGAATGTACTGTCTGCATGCAAGTCTGTGCACCCGTGTGGTGCAATGCCGCGGAGGTCAGAAGAGGGTCTCGGATTCCCCTGGAACTGGAGTTCTCCTGGAATTGGAGTTTCAGATGGCTCTCGGCCGCCATGTGGGTGCTGGGGATCGAACCCGGGTCCTCTACAAGAGCAGTCGGCGCTCTTAACCGCTAGGCCATCTCTCCAGCCCATAATTTGTATTCTTTGTTTTTTGAGTAGTTTATTTATTTTGGATGTTAATGCTCTTTCTGATGTATCACAGGTGAAGATTTCCTCCAACTCTGTGGGTTTTCTTTTCACTTCCTTGATTGTTTCTTTTGCTGTACAGAAGCTTTTGAGTTTGATGAGATTCCATTTATCGGTTATTGACCTTATATCCTGCTCAGCTGCTGTCTGATTTAGAAAGTCTTTTCCTACATCCATGTCTCGTAGGTTGTTGCCAACTTTTTTTTCAATCACCTTCAGGGTTTGAGGTTTCATGTTGAGATCTTTGATTTACTTGGAGTTGATTTTTTGTACAGGGTGAGAGGTAGGGCTTTAATTTTGTTCTTCTACAGATGGTGGTTCAGTTTTGCCAGCACCATTTGCTGAAGATGCTATCATTCCTCCATTGAGCTTTATTTGTCCCTTTGTCAAATATGAGGAGGCTGAAATTGTATGAGCTCAAGTTTGGATCTTCAATTTTGTTTCATTGGTCAATGGGCCTGTTTTTGTGCCAGTACCGGGCTGTCTTTATGACTGTAGCCCTGTAATATAGCTTAAAGTCTGGTAAAGCAACTCTCCCCCCCCCCCCCATATTTCACTTTTCATTCAGGGTTGCATTCAGCAATACGGGTCTTTCGTTTTTCCAAATTAATTTAAGAATTTTTTTTCTAAGTCTGTGAAGAAACACATGGGGATTTTGATTGGGAATGCACTGAATCTGTATATCAATTTGGATAAAATGGACATTTTTACTATATTAATTTTTCCAATCCATGAGCATGGGAGGTCTTTCCATCTTTTGATGTTATTTTCAATATCTTTCTTAGGGGGTTTAAAACTTTTGTTGTAGAGGTCTTTGGTATCATTGGTTAGGTTTGTTCCCAGGTATTTTATTATTTTTGAGGCTATTGTGAATGGGAAGGTCTTCTTATATTCCTTCTCCACTTGTTTATTGTTGGTGTAAAGAAAGGCTACTGGTTTTCTAGGTTAATTTTGTATCCTGTCACTTTACTGAAGCTCTTTAATCATTTCTAGTAGTTTTCCAGTGGATTTTATCAGGTAAACTATCATATCATCTTAATTTCCTCTTTTCTAATTCATATTCCTTTAATTTCCTTCTCTTGTCTTATTGTCCTAGCAAGTGTTTCAAGGACTATTTTGAAGAGGAGTGGCAATAGGGTAACTTTTCTGCATCAATTGAGATGATCCTGTGGTTTTTGTCTTTCAGTTCATTTATGTGTTTTATGGTATTCATTGAATTACATATGTTGAACCATCCCTGCATCTCTGGTATGAATCCAACTTGATCATGATGGATGATCATTTTGATGTGCGTCTGAATGTGATTTGCAAGTTTTTTGTTGAAATTTTTATCTATGTTCATTAGTGAGATGGGCCTATAGCTTTCATTTTGGTTGTATCTTTGCCTGGTTTTGGTATTAGGCTGATGCTGGTTTCACAGAAGGAATCTGCAGGAATTCCCTCTGTTTGTATCCTTCTGAACAGATTGAGTAGTAATAGTTTTAGGACTTCTTTAAATGTTTTATAGAATTCTGCTGTGAATCCATCTCATCATGGGCTTTTTTAGTTGGGAAGTTTTTTGTTACATCCTCAATTTCCTCAAGTATTATGGATCTGTTTAAACTGTCAGTATCTTCTTGGTTAAGCTTTTTTGGTTACCAGGATTTCAAATATTCATCCATTTCTCTTAGGTTTTCAAATCTAGTGGATTATAGGTTTTTGAAATATTCCCATATGAATGTCTGGATCTTTACTTTATCTGTTGTGATGTTTCCCCTTTCATAAGATATACTATTGATTTAAAGTTGTCTTTAAGGTGACTGGCTCTAATTTTTTCCCCATTCGTGATGATGTTGGCTGTGGATTTGTTTTATACGACTTGATTAGATTAATCAATGTTCCCTTCAGTCCAATTTCCTCTAGAACTTTAAACGTGAAGGGATGCTTGATCTTGTCAAAAGCTTTTTCTGCATCAATTGAGATGATCATGTGGTTGTCTTTCAGTCAATTTATGTATTTTACGATATTTATTGATTTACATATGTTATACCATCCCTGCATCTCTGCTATGAATCCAACTGGATCGTGATGGATGATCTTTTTGATGTGGGTCTGTATGTGATTTGCCAGTATTTTGTTGAGAATTTTGCATCTGTGTTCATCAATAAGAAGGTCTATAGTTTTATTTTTTGGTTGTGTCTTTGCCTGGTTTTGGTATTAGAGTGATGCTGGCTTCATAGAAGGAATTTGGGAGATTTCCCTCCATTTGTATCCTTCTGAACAGTTTGAGTAGTAAAGGTTGTACGACCTCTTTAAATGTTTTATATAATTCTGCTATGAAACCATCTGGTCCCCTGCTTTTTATAGTTGGGAGGTTTATATTACATCTTTAATTTCCTTAAACATTATGCATCTCTTTAAACTGTCAACCTCTTCTTGTTTAAGCTGTGTTGGTTCCCAGGATTTCAGATATTCATCCATTTCTCTTAGGTTTTCCACCTTAGTAGAGTATACATTTTTTAATTATTTTCGTATGATTCTCTGAATCTTTTCTTTAGCTGTTGTGATTTTTCCCTTTTCATTGTGAATACTATTAATTTGGACTTGCTCTTTCTTTCTTTTGGTTAACTGGGCTAGAGGTCTGTCTATCTTGCTTATCCTTTGAAAGAACCAGCTTTTGAATTCATTGATTTCTTGCATTGTTTTCGTTGTTTCTATTTCATTGATTTCTGCTGTGAGTTTTGTTATGTCTTCTCTTCTATTGGGTTTAGGAGCCATTTGTTGTCCCTCAAAATTTTTAGCTGTAGTGTTAGATCATTTATTTGTTCTCTTTCCGTTTTTAAAGTATCCAAAGGTTTTCTTGTGCTGTATTGTATTTTTCATTTAGTTCCATGAATACTTTTATTTCATTATTTATTTCATCCCTGACCCATTCATTATTCAGGATTGTGTCGTTTAGTCTTCATGTGTTCTTGTAGCTAGTCAGGCTTATTCTGGTGTATATATTGAGCTTTATTTCACTGTGGTCTGATAGGATGCATGAAATTATTTCAATCCTTTTATATTTGTTTAGGGTTTTTTTGTGTCCCAGTATGTGATTGATTTTGGAGAATATTCTGTGTGGTGTTGAGTAGAAAGTAGTGTTTGGGTGAAATATTGGATAGATGACTGTGAGGTCCATTTGTTTCATTGTATTGTTCAGATTCAATAGCTATCTGTTTATTTTTTTTATCCAGTTGATCTATCCAAGGGGCTCATTGGGGTATTGAAGTCCCCCACTATTAGTGTGTTGGGATTAATCTATGTCTTGAGGACACACAGAATTGTGTTTGTATAGTTCAGTGCACCTGAGTTTGGTGCATAAATATTTAGGATTGTTATGTCTTCCAGGTTAATTTTTCCTCTGATAAGGATGCAGTGGCCCTCTTTTTCTCTTCTGATTGACTTTACTCTGAAGTCTTTTATGTCTGATATTAAAATAGTAACTCCTGCTTGCTTTTTGGTATCGTTTGCCAGGAATAATTTTTTCCATCCTTCCACTCTAAGGTTGTTTCTGTCCTTGACGCTGAGACGGGTTTCTTGTAGGAAGCATATAGATGGATTCTGTTTCCTAATCCATTTTCCTAATCTACATCTTTTGAATGGAGTGTTTAGTCTAATGATATTTAAAGTCATTATTGAGATATGTTTGTTGCATCTTTTCAACTTATTCGTGGTTTTCATTCTTGCTCTAGGTTTGTATTTATGCTGTTATGCTTTTATTAGTTTCTGTCTTTAGTTGGTTGGAGATATTTGCTCTTTCCTCTGTTCTTCAGATTGCTTCGAGTATTTTCTGAAGCGTTGGATTATTTTACATGTATTCTTTCATCTTCTTTGTGTCATGGAAGATTTTCTTTCTCCTTCAACTATAATTGACATTTTTCTTGGGTATAGTATGGGTTGGCATTTAAAGTCATTTAGCACTGTGAATAATTTGTTCCACATTCTTCTAGCTTTCATAGTTTGGACTGAGAAGTCAGCTGTAATTCTGTTTTGTTTCCCTTGTATGTAATTTGTTGTTTTTCTCTTGTGGATTTCAGTATTTTGCCTTTGTTTTGCACATCTAGCGTTTTAACTATGACATGGTGTGGGGAGTTTCCTTTCTGGTCTTGACTATTTGGTGTTCTATGTGCTTCTTGTATTTGTATAGGTTTTTTTTTTTCAGTTGTGGAAAACTTTCTTCTTTTATCCTGTTGAAGATCTGGTCAATGCCATTGTCTTGGGATTCTTCTCCTTCCTCTATCTCTATGATGTGGAGATTTGGTCTTTTCATAGTGTCCCATATTTCCTGGTTATGCCACTCTTGTGTGTGTGTGTGTGTGTGTGTGTGTGTATTTTAATTTTTCATAGTCTTCACTTTGAGTTTTAGATGTTCTGTGTTGTCCTGCAAGTCTGATACTCCATAATCTGCTTCATCCATTATGTTTCTGGGGCTTTCTCCCATGCTTTCCTGTTGATTGTTTGAATGTTCCATTTCCTTTTCCATTTCTTCCTGTGATTTCTTGAAATGAGTATTTCCATTTCCTTTTGGAGCTTTCCATTCTCTACTTGCAGCTCCTTGGTTTGGTTGTATCTTCTTTTTTCATTTCAACCTGGGATCTTTTCAGTGTTTCTACTTCCTTCCAGAGTTTGTCTTTTTCTCCCTCTAGTTCTTTTCAGACGTTGTGTTTCTCATCCTCTAGTTCCTTTCAGAATCTATGTTTCTCTTCCTCTAGTTCTTTTTGGAGTTTGAGGTTCTCTTCATGTAGTTCTTTTCAGAGTTTGTCATTCTCTCCCTCTAGTGCTTTCCAGTGTTTATCATTCTTTCCTTCTAAGTCCTTTCTGGGTTTTTCATTTCTCCCCTTAGTTCTCTGATTTATTCTTTATATTCTTCAATTCATTTGAATATGTCTACAATTGTTCTTCTAAGAGCTGTATCTTGGTTTCTTTCCAGGGAATTCTTGTTGTAGGAACCTTCTGTCAGATTAATAGAGTCCAGTGTGGATGTATTATGAGCTTTGCCAATGTTTTTTTTTTTTTTTTTTTTTTTTTTTCTCATTGTTTCTTTTGTACTTGTGTCCTTGGCATGTGGACTTGATTTCTGTGTTTATTTGTTTGTTTTTTTTTTTTTTTTTGGGATTCTGGTGCATTAACGTTGGCTGCACAGACTAGATTCACTAAAACTATGCCTGCCAGATGGGGGTGGGTGGTGTTGCTCCTTTTGCTGAGACTCTGATATCCTGTTGACTTCTTGTACCCCTATGACCCTATCTAGGTATACTCGTACCTTGGTGCTCTCTGGAACCCAAGTTGTCTGGGAGGTTCCAGGGAAGGTGGCAGGCCCTCAAGGCTCAAAGCAGTCTCCCCTTGCCTTATTGGCACACCACTGAGTCCATTTCAGTGCTCTCTGGAACCCAAGCTTAGAGGTTCCAAGGGCAGGTGACAGGCCCCCAAGGCTCAAAACAGTTCCCACTTTACCTTACCAGCACTGCACGTAAGGTTTCCATTTTCATCTCTAATTTTACTGATTTGCAGTTGCTCCTTCTTTTCATTATTTATCAACTGGGCTAGGGGGTCTATCTATCTTGTTTTCTTTTTTTTTTCTTTTAAATAACCAGTTCTTGGCTTGCTTTATTGATTCTTTGTATTGTTTTCTTTGTTTCTATTTAATTGATTTCTGCTTTGATTTTTTGTGATTTCTTCCTTTCTGTTGGGTCGCAGTGTTAGATTGTTTATTTGTGTTCTTTCTGTATTCTTAATGTAGACACTTAGGGCAATAAATTTCCCTCTTAGGACTGCTTTTAAAGTTTCCCATAGGTTTTGTTGTGTTGTATCATCCTTTGAAAAATAATTTCAAATCTCAAATGGAAGCACAAAAAAATAAGGATAGCCCAAATAATCCTGGTCAATAAAAGAACTGCTGGAAGTATTACCATCCTGCTCTCCAATTGTACTGGAGAAATAAAAACTGTGCCGTACTGGCACAGGAAAAACAACAAAAATAAAAATAAAACCCATTTACCAATGTAATAGTACCAAGGAAACAGATTTAGGTCCACACATTTATAATTACCAAATTTTTGACCAAGGGACTACAAATAAACAATGGAATGAAGAGTATGATCAACAAATGTCACTAGTCAAACTGGTCAGATACATATAAAAAAATGAAAATAGATCCTTATATCCACCAGAAAACTCCTAGAAATGATTAACAGTTTCAGTACAGTACAGTAGTGGGCTACAAAATTAACCTAGAAAAATCAATAGCCTTTCTTATACCAATAACAAGGAATTGGAGAAGGAATACAAGGAGACCTTCCCACTCATGATAGCTTCAAAAATAAATAAATAAGTAAATAAATAAATAAATAAATAACCCTGACCAAAGACACTAAAATCTCTACAATGAAAATTTTAAATACCTAAAGAAGGAGATTGAAGAAGACACCAGAAGATGGAAGGACCCCTAGTGTTTATGGATTGGAAGAATTAAATAGCAAATATGAGCATCCTACCCAAAGTAATACATAGATTAAATGCAATCCCAATTAAAATCCTCATGAGCTTATTCACAGACCTAGAGAAAAGTATCCTAAAGTTCATATGGAATAACAAAAGACCCCGGATAGCTAAAGCAACCCTGAGGAAAAAGAGCATTACAGGCAGGATCACTGTACTAGACTTCAAACTATATCACAAGGCCATAGTCGTAAAACATCCGGGTATTAGCACAAAAATAGACCCACACATCAATTGAACAAAATTGAAGATCCAAGATTGAGCATGCAATTTCAGCCACCTCATATTTGAAAAGGAGGCCAAGAAGTTTCAATAGAGGAAAGACAGTATTTTCAGCAAATTGTGTTGGCAAAACTGGATCACCACTTGTGGAAGAATAAAACTAAACCCTTGCCTCTCAGTCTGTACAAAAATAAACTCCAAATGGATCAGACCTCAGTGTGAAAACTGAAACTCTGAAAATGATAGAATAAAACTTTGGCAGTAACCTACAAGACATATATATGTAGGAAAAGACTTTCTAAATCAGACAGCAGCTAAGCAGGAAAGAATGTCAAGAATTGACAGTGGGACCTTATTTAACTCAAAAGCAAAAAAAAAAAAAAAATCAAAGAAGCGAAGAAAAAAAAAAAACACAGAGTGGGAGGAAACTTTCACGAGTGACACATCTGACAGAGCATTAACATCCAGAGTATACAAACTACTCAAAGAACAAAGGAGCAAGTTAAAAATTATCCACTCAAAATATGGAACAAAGAGCTCAACAGAGACTTCACAAATGAAGAAGTAAAGATGGCTGAGAGACATCTTTAAAAGTGTTCAAGATCACTAATAATTAAGGAAATGCAAATTAAAACCACTTTAAGTTTTCATCTTAGTCCAATAAGACTGGATATGAGAAAGAAAACAAAGGACATCAAATGTGGTAGAGGTTGTGGGGAAAGGGGAACACTCATCCACTGCTGATAGGAATGCAAACTTATGCCACCCCTATAGAAAACATTGTGGAGAACCCTTAAGAGACTCAAAATGAGCCTACCACCTGACCCAGTCATACCACTCCTGGCTATATAGCCACAAAACTCATCCTATTGCAGAGACACATGCACATCCATTATTATTGCAGCTCTCTTCACAATGGGGAGGAGCTAAAAGCAATCCCAGTGTCCTTCAACCAAGGTGTGGATAAAGAATATGTGGTACATGTACCCAATGGGGTTCTATACAGCAGTAAAGAAAGAGGACTTCGTGAACTTTGCAGCTACATAGAAGGAACTAGAAGCCATTATGCTAAGTGAAATAACATAGTCCGAGAAAAACAAACGATGTATGGTGTCCCTCATTTGTGGTTCCTAGCACCAAGCCTCTATTTGTAAGGCAAACTGAATATTTTTATCTTTGTTTTTTAGTAAATATAATACTGATTTTACTCATCCACTTGCTATGTAATGTAGGAATATAAAGTAATGTTTTTTTTTTCTTTACCTGCATACAAGTCTACTGTAAATATATGAATCCTTAACAAGTTTGGGAATTAACCTATAGGTTTTTTTTCATACATCATAATTTTGGTGTATGTGTGTCATACATACATTTGAGCAAAACAAACTGGAAGGAATAACAACATAAAAGATTGGGTCAAAGAACTGATTGAAACAGTAAACAAATTTCTGCATTGAAAATTTTTTATTTGATTTTGTTAATAATAAGTATTAAGTAATGAATACAAGCATCCTTCTTGTGAAACCAATTTGCAAGCAGCTATGCCCAAACTATACAGCCCAAGGCCCTCATTGTCCAGCTGGAGGGGCTCATATGTACAATCATGTTGATCAAATAAAAGTCCAGTCTATATTTCTGTAGTTTCATAATTCAACCGAATCACAGCCCTTACATTCAACTATGCCCCCTCTTCCGCAAATTGTTCCCTAGGCTTTAGAAAAGGGACACAGTGGTCAAGAAGTAAAACAGTCTACTTTCTCTGGAGATGTCATTTTGGACTCTGATCAGTTCAGACTGTTTCCTTTCATGGATTGGCTGATTATCCAGGAATAACCTTTTACTCCTACTGATGAAGCACAAGCAATTAGACATACAGGCATTTAAACAGTATTAATTATTATGGTAGGTTACATTGGTATAGACACAGATGTTTGGGTGGTATTCTAATCCATGAAACTATAGCTTTTCTGTAAAAGATGACAAGGTCTTACTCTGGCTTATAACATCTCCTAACCACTAGAGGATGTAAGCTTGTGGCATCAGCCGTGAATTATTCCTCCAAGGAGAGAGCTAATCGCCAATTAGATTTGGGGTATACAGACATATGGCTGCCACTGCTGCACAGTATTTCCAGGCAAGTGAGGTGTAGCTGATGCTGATGGAGGAGCTTGACTCAAGAAGACCAATATTTGCTTTATTGATTTAGTGGCCTTTGGTAGCACTCTCTGGCATTCCAGAGGCCATCTGTACACTTGCAAGTGTGAATTTTTTAAAAGACTGAGAAAAAGATGCAAGACATATATAGCAGGATGCATGGTTTCTGGCTGGGTGGGGGGGCAAGGAAGGGAGAACAGGTTTAGATTTGATTGGGAAATATATGAAATACACAAAACTTCAATAAAAAATCAAAGAGAAAAGCTTGGCAGATTTCCTCCTTTATCACTTGCTTATTTTTAATACTACTAACCCACAACTGTGGGGATGATATTATAATGAAACTACCATTCAAATATCCCACATATTAGCACTTTTGCAACACAAACTAAAGTTCTACATGAGTTATGAATAGGAACATAATATAGTCCAGATACCCCATCATGAAATAGGAGTTCTCCTTTCATATGTAGAGCGGCTATAATTAATAACAGTTTTCCAGTCCCATAAAGCTTAAGACAAGTATGACTAAAATGAACAGGCTTTCTTATGAACGACAAGTAAAAGGTATATTGGTTGAGTGGAATGTTAATATATTAATGAAGTTGATGGCATTAGTGATTTATTTCATCGACAGAATGTAGAATGAGATTCATTTATCATGATCCCCAACTCATCCATCAGTAATATATCACTCCAGACATTTAGCTTCTTGTTACCAGTTTAAATTTTCTTTGTAGTAATTATATTTGAGAAAAAAAATTAACTTTTGCTACACTTGATTATAAATGGAATTAAATAAAAGAAATATTTTTGCAAAATAGCAAACTCAATGATAGTTCTAGTGTGTACTTTGCTATTCTTCTTTGTCATGTCAAACTTTCCTTCTCTGTCCCAATTCCCTAGCTTGGTAACACAATTAGTTTCCATTCTATACTCATAACATTTCCTTCATTTAAGCCTCTATTTGTAAGGCTTAAATCCAAAAATGGACAGATATTTAAATAATATTCAATTTCCAAGGTTTAATTAGTTAATATTAATAAACCCTTAATATGTATAATCAAATGTGCATACACCTACACATATACTTATCCACACAAGGGTGGTGACAACTCAGGGATGGTAATTTAATTATAAATAGTTTTGACTGACATTTTCCTCCATTTATTCAAAATTTAAGGTCCACAAGCTTTTCTTTGCATTGCAATGGTTCAGTAAGCACATTTCACCAAGAGAAACAGACTAAACTGTATTAGGAAACCAGTCTCTGCACAACTGGTCAGATTTATGATATTTATGATAAGCACCAATGACTTGAGTGAATATGCAGCAGATATCGAATGTGTGGATAGACGGGGTGTCAGTAGAGGATACATGAAAGTGAACCTCTTTAAAAGAAATTGAAAAAAGAACATGAAGACCATACAGATTTTGTGATAGAGTTTTGATTTTATTCTTTGTATAAAAGAAGAATAACAAAAAGACATTATACTTGGAAAGAAATCGTGCTTAGAAAAAAAAAATCAAAGAAAGATTAAGATGGCAAAAAAATCCAGAAAACAAAGAAGAGGTGGTTAAGTCATCCTAATACTTTTAGAAATATATTTAGGCTCTTTATAAGCTTCAATACCAATGAATGAATGAATGAATTAATTAATTAATTAATTAATAACTAGATATAGAATTTGAAAATTTTTTTCTTGGTCATTTCAAGACAGGGTCTCCCTGTAGCCCCAGCTGTTCTGGAACTCACTCTGTAGACCAGGCTGTCCTTGAACTCACAAAGATACCCCTGCCGCTGCTTCCCGAATATTGAAGGTGTGTGCCACCATGCCTGGCAAGAATTTGAAACTTTTAAAATTGGAAAAGTATTATATTATTTGGTATCTAGTTCCTTTATATCCAACTTAGAGTACTATTGATAGATACCATATTAACCAAAAAGAAAATAATAAGTTTAGAACACCTATTTCCATGGACTGTCAAATGCTTGTTTTCTTTTTATCTCATAAGTTCAAAACTAAACTTGTGACTGTACATTTCATGAAATATAACACATTTTAAACATGTGCACTTTTCTGACACCAGAAGCTAAGAAAATAGAAAGAATACACAAGGGTAAAGGTAAGGAAAGAACGTAAATCAGTTGATAGTAGGGAACAGATGCCACCAGGGTAAAGTGGGGGAAGTGGGAAAAGTGGGAGTGTTCCATTGGGAGGGAAGTGGGAGCGACATACTGAGGCCATGGAGTTGGGGGAGGGAACTATGGAGGGGGGAATGGGTAGAAGGCAGGGTTATTTGGGGAAGGGAGGGGATATGGAGGCAATCAGACTGGAGCGGGAGCAAGGAGGTCAGATGGGAAAAAAAAAAAAGTAGAGATAAATGGATTTTAGTGGGCTAGGGAACCCAGAGGGAAGTGTCATCCCTGAAACCCCCTGAGAAATGCACATACAGAGTCTGAACATTAGTGCATATGTATATCTGGGGGCTGTATGGCAAGGAACATAGTGCCAGACAGAAGACACTTCCCTTTGAGTGATTGGTGTGAATGATCCAACAGACTTTGAAAAAGAACACAGACTATTGCCAAAGTTTTTAGTTATCTCCCAGAACTAGTATATAAGACCCTAATCCTGAAGATGGGACATATTTCAGATACAGGACATGGAGCAATATATCAGGAAGTGACCTGGAATTATTCTACCTGAAGTTTAGCTCTCATAATCATAGATGATAAAATACAAACTGGTAAGAGAGAAGATCAATCAATGGGCCAACCCAGACCTAAAGTTTAATAACCACAAAACCCAACACAGGAAACAACACCTGATACAGTAGTGGCACTGTTATCTGGGGTGTGATCAAAAGGTATGTAATTAGACTTAACACCTGCTGAATGGGAGTGACCTGATGAGTGGCACTGTAATTGGAGCTAAATACACATGGCTGGAGAAGATATAGATCCTAGAGCAAACCCTACCTCTATCTTTTCTGTAGAGAAATAAAATTTCTTACTATATGCTAACTATGGATCCTTATATTAAAGAGAAGCATAGTATATACCACTCATTAAAGAAGCTGCTTTTTTGTAACAGATGGGGGCTACTGCAGAATTTCATAAGCAGGCCTGACACAGAGAATATATGTCTGAGAGCTGCCCAGTCCTAGATGACATGTCTAAAGTTGATCCTCTAAACCTAAGGCTCATGGAACACAGCAGAAAAAGGAGGAGAGAGAGAACTAGTACATGCCTCTATTCTCACCAGTGAATCTTCCTTATACGACAGAGTGTGGTGCACACAGAAGGCCTCAACTGGCCAAGTTTTAAAGAAAAAGAGATTTCAGAGTGTGTGTCCCTGGATAGGACTCCTATATTAAACCTCGCACTCCCACTGATTAGAGAGTTTTGCAGAAGGGAGCCAGAAAGATATTAAGACCCAGGGCAGGTTCATGAACATAAGGAAGCAGAGGCTTTGGGGCCACTGGAAGCTTGCACATGTGAACTTGTGACAATGGTAGCATCGGGAACAGTGACCACTGCAACTCAAGCAGACAAAGACTCAGAGCTGAGCAGGACAAATGGGTGGGAGGTTGGATCCGGACCGAGAACTATCAGAGACTGATTACTAATAGGCGAGGGGAAATATGCCTTACTTACAATCTCTTCATAGGCTGAGTAGACTGTAGTGAATGCGATTACAGTGAAGGACATCCAGATACAAATCCTTGACTGGACAGGAATTAACAAGTATGGTGGAATAAAGGAACTCGAGTAAGGTGTTTTGGGGGATATGTGTGGAAGAGACAATCAAATTTGATTAAGAACTGTTGTATGAAATGTTCAAATGCTCAATTTAAGATAAGCACTTTTTTCACTTTTTTCTTTCTTTTTTTTTATGTGTATGTACTGTCTGCATGTAAGTTTGTGCACCCATGTTTGTGCAATGCCGTGGAGGTCAGAAGAGGGTGTTAGATTCCCCTGGAACTGGAGTTAAAGACGGTTCTCAGCCGCCATGTGGGTGCTGGGGACGAACCCGGGTCTTCTGCAAGAGCAGTCGGCGCTATTAACCACTAGGCCATCTCTCCAGCCCCAAGATATGCACTTTTGAATGTTCCCATTTAAGACATTTTGTTAGGTGCTAAGTTACACTACTTTACCAGATACTAAGTCATTATTTTAGATTCAGGGAAATGATATGATTAAATAAGAAGAGAGAAAATGTAAGATGCAGATGGACACACATTGATGCTTTAGGTTATGTTTTCCCATCATCTCTTTGCCAGTTCTGCCTTTTTAAAAACATGCTTGCATAAGTAGGAAGGAGAAACTGTTTTAGAAGGAAGAACAACAGCTAGTGTTCCTGACATGGGGCTCTATGGCATGAGGGTGAAAGCAGTCCAAAAACATTCTGTTCTGATCTACTTGACCTGAATGCTTTATGCCTGACTGACCAATTAGATTAGTTCCTGGTGCTATTGAACTTTAAAATAATGGCTGAGAAAATTAGAATGAATTTTAAATTTACTGATAATTTTAAAATCTGGTCCATGAGCAGCTTAGCCCATCATGCTCCAGTGATTTTTAATGTACAATGTACTTTTAAGAAAATTTCCTCCAGATAGAAATTGTCTGCCTTTCCGTCACAGAATTTTTGCCCTCAATGAAAGATCAGATTCAATGTAATAAATGCATTGCTTATAAACTCGGATTAAGAGAATACTACTGAAAGAATGCTTAAAATGTATCTTCAAACCTAAGTGTAAAATTTCCATATATACCTTGAAACATGTATTGATGCAATAAATTGTTCATTAAGCTAAGCACTGTGTTAGATAATTAACAAATATTTAAAAGTGATGATTTTAAAAGACTGCTTTATTGACCTTCTTATCAGTATTGAACAGATGGGTTGCAATGAAAACTTTTTATTTTAAAAATGATTATGTGCATTATATTTGAAAAAATATTTTTCAGTGAGGCATTTACAAATGCAATTTAATGTACAAAGAGAGACCCCAAAGTTAAGATGTTTTTCTAGCATTAGATAAAATTGTATTTAACTGGTATGTAATAAAATTATGAATTAAAAAAAATTTTAAATAAGAAAATCCCTTATGCAAAAGAATGAATTAGCAGTTATAATTAGGAATATATAAATAGATTGATTTTTTGGAACATATAATATAAAAATATTTTCATTGTTGTTTAATGTGCCCAAAATCTTTATTTATAATTATAAATATATATGTAACACATGAAGGCCTTAAGACTAGACATGCATATACTTAAAGTAATTATATTCTTTATAATGAAAAATATTCTTTTATAGTTCTTACATTGCAGTAAACATCCACACACATATGATAGTTAAGCATTAGCTGAATGTAGATACAGGACTGAGAATATGAGAAAATTAACTTTTCATTTTTACATAATCAAGACAAGAATTTATTAAAAATAATATTTACTTTTTGCCAGTGACATATATTTAAGATATGAAACACTGTAAAGTACAGGTAATATTTTTAGAAAGTGTTGTAATACTAGAGAATGGAGGAATACGAGCCCTGTCCAGTGACACTGATTATGTAAAGGAAATGCTGAAGCCCATTGTTTGCAGACTTACTAAAAATAAATAAAATAAAATACCAACCCATCACATTTTTCTGAAACAGCTTCTAAGAAGGTTCATGATGATCCACATCTAGTGTTCAAAGTTTGGTGCAGCAGGCCTCACTTACTGCCCTGTAGGCTAGTCCATATGAACTGCTGATTAAATAGCCAGAGACAGTTATAAAAACTGATCCTTAAGAATTTGATATTCTCTCTCTCTCTCTCTCTCTCTCTCTCTCTCTCTCTCTCTCTCTCTCATTGCCACTGAAGAGGACATTACTATACAAATAAGATTTGGAGAAAATTTATCAATTATCAAAACCATGAAAATGACCATGCCTACAATACCCTTCAGACACGATTTAGGCTGCATTTAACTTCATAAAAAACCTTGGATCAGATCTCCCTTTAAGGTTCTCCCACATTGTTGAACCATAGGAAATACAACATAAACATTTACTATCAGGTCCTGAATTTTGGAGTAATAAACACATCAAAGGATATATTTAACCACTCATCCAAATTGCATCATGTTTCATATTATTGAGTATACATGAAAGAATAGGCCAGCATATGAAGGATCAATACATTTATAATCTAGTTCAAAGCTAGATAAACACAAGCCACATGAGGTATTCAGAAAAAAAAATACATCAACATAAAAAATACTAATTATGCTATGGGAATGGCAGTGAAGCACTGGGAGTACAGTCAGTTTTTTTCTGAGAATCTGCATGTGATGTCCTAAGCCTCATTACTATCATTAAAACAATGAAGACTTCAAGCTCAAAATAAAATTTAACACTGTATATAGTGGAAAGGGCAGTGTATAGGAAGTAAGAAACCTACTAGAGCTAGGTACATAATAGTGTGTATAATGAACTAGAGAAATGAACCATGTTCATAAGATCTTTGTAAGTTCAAGGCCACCCTGGTCTACAGAGTGAGTTCCAGGACAGCTGGGGCTACAGGGAGACCCTGTCTCGAAAAAGACAAAAAAAAAAAAAAAA
>VZQC01013266.1:286379-307259 GCA_009823505.1 Rhizomys pruinosus | reverse complement strand
AAAAAAAAAAGACTCAGAATGAGCTTACCATCTGACCCAATCATACCACTACTGGGTATATACCCCAAAGACTCATCCTACATCAAAGATTCATGCACATCCATGTTTATTGCAGCTCTCTTCACAATAGCAAAGAGCTGGAACCAACCCATGTGCCCCTCAACAGATGAGTGGATGACAAAAATGTGGTACATCTACACAATGGAGTACTATTCAGCTTTAAAGAAGGATGGCATTATGAACTTTGCAGTAAATGGATGGAGCTCAAAGCCTGAGTGAGGTGACACAGTCCCAGAAAGACAAACAGAGAATGGTTTCCCTCATTTGTGGATGATAACACCAAATCCCCCAGATGAAAGGCAAGCTGAATGACAGTATGGTTATATTTCTGGTTTATCTGTAAGTACCCATGTTGTCATAATATGAATCCTTCAATTGACTCTAGAAACCCACCAATTATTTTCAGACTCTGTAATTACTTTATAGGGGTGGAGAGTATGTATCCATATTTTAGAATAACATGAAATTAAATGGAGGAAAATGTGAATTCCTAAGCATAAAAAAAGACTGAGAGAAAGATGTAGGACAGTTATGATAGAGTACATGACACAGGATGGATTGGGATGGGGTGGGGGGAAGGGATAGGAGATTATGCCTGGACAGAAATGAAAAATGACGTATGAAAAACATAAAACAATAAAAAATTTAAAAAGATACTGTATTTTCCCTAAATCTTGGCATATAGTTTTATAAAGCAGAAGTAATTGTATCGAAAAAATCCTCTATTTTCTAACTTCCAGTCTAATATTCCTTATGCTAAAATAATCATTGTTCCTTGTTAGACATTAGCTTTAGAGTTTATTTATATTTTTTAAATTTTTTGTGTGTATGAGTGCAATGTCTGCATGTAGGTTGGTGCACATGTGTCGTGCAATGCCGTGGAGATCAGATGAGGGCATTGGATTCCCCTGGAACTGGAATTAAAGAGGGTTCCTAGCCACCATGTGGGTGCTGGGGATTGACCCCAGGTCCTCTGCAAGGGCAGTCGGTGCTCTTAACCAGTGAGCCATCTCTCCAGCCCCAGCTCTACAGTTTAAGAGCAACCAAACAGATATTCCTTTATTCTTGTGTCATCTAACCCTCATCAAGAAACACTGTGCATTTAGTGTTGATTCATTTTGACATGAGTTTTGAATGCGTTAACTTAATAGAAAAAGGAATCATAAAATCACCAGCTGAACAGAAAATTTTTACATAAAATTGAGATAACTCAGGTCCTGAGGAAGTGTGATTTTTCAAAAAATTATTTGATTATAAAATAATCCTCAATCATGATTAGGCCTGTCCCTCTGTGTCAACAATTGTAATCAATTAATGGATTGATTAAAACATCTGTATACTGCCTGGAGTATGAAATTAAGGAGTGATCCATCAGCTAAATGTCTTATCACTAAGCTGAAACTCAAAAAAAAAAAATCTATATCATAGCTTAGGTTGCCCTTGCAATAATCTTATTCTGAGGGACTAGTATACCCAGTAAATTAAAATCATACCAAAAATATTTAAAATGTTTTGGGCTAAAGATAAAAAGGAAAACATTAATAATGAATAATGTCACTGAATGTATTGCATTCTAGATCGGTCATAGAAATTAAGCTTTTTTTTAAGCATTTCAACTTTGACAAATTAGTACCAAATCCTTGGCTATCTATTAAAGATCAATAAAATGTGATATTTGTGGTTAGAAGATATAGTACTTTCATTATTTGGGGTAATGTGACATTAGGTCAATTGATGGTACTGATACGTGCTATTCGCAACAGTATTATGCAAATATAGATAAAACACTTCTGAAAAGAACCATTAACAACACACTTGAATAAGTACTGTTATGAGAACTTTGAAAATATTTACAATGCAAAGATTCATAATCATGAAAAATTCTAGAAGAATAAAACACAATACCACCTACATAGTATGAAGAAAAGAACAACTGTATTTCCAATGTATTAAGGCTGTATCATTTGACATGTATTTCTTGTAACATTTTTACTGAATTACTTTGTAAGATTCAGTCGTAGATCAACATTTGATATTACCTACATATATAACTAAGTATTTTGAGAAAAGGTTTGCCCTGGAGATCATTAAGGTAGAAGAAGTAAGTCAGATTCAAGACGGTAAACATCACATACTTTTTATTTATATGTGGATTCTAGGAATATACACCCACACAAATAACATAAAAGTGAAAGTGTTTGGAGTGGGACTATTTGAGTACAGGATCAGGACCAGAGTGGAGGTTGAAAAATGAACAGTAATGAGGATTAAATATGGTTAAGGCATGTATTTGTATGCATGTATGAAACTGTCATAAAGAAATTCATTACCATATACAATGAATGCATATTTAAAAAGTAATAGAATGGCTTTATCCTGAAGTAATAGATGAAAGTATAACCAACCAAATACTCAGAGTCCTGAGTATTACTTTTCCTTGAATATGAATATATTCATGATTATATGAAGAGATTCATGGACATGCCTTCTGCATTGGTGGTGACAAGTAACTCCATGTGTTTCTCTCTCAGTTACACACCCAAACACACCCAAAGACTGATCGTGTTTCACTTGAAGCTCACTGTTTCCTTGTTACAGTAGCTTTTGTAGCTCAGGATACCAAGTCCAACCTTAAAGTAAAAGGATATTTGTGACAGGAAAGGAATGGTCTACACATATTTGAGATCTTTTAAGAAAACACAAAATTTCACCATGTTTTATTCTCTAGAACCTAATTGTTTCTAGCTGTATGTATGGTGAGTGAAGACAAAGAAAAGAATGCATAATGTATAAAAAATAAAAATGCCAATTTTATTATGTATGATATTATATGTTAAATACAATAACCTCCCAGACACTTCTTCAAGAATAATTAAGTATTGTGCTATCATTTTGTAAAGAATTTTTCTTCATTCTATAGACATTCATAATTTTGTTGCTATGTGAAAAGTATTTTGACATAATCTAAGGATGTAAAACACCTGAATCTTAGAAGCATCTCACTTTTCAAAGCCAAAGTTTATTAGATTTGACATTATAATAAATCCTTTCTAATATACATTGAGGTGCCAGAGAGATTCCACACTGGTTAAAAGTACTGGCTGCTTTTGAAAAGCAGCCTGGTTCAGTTTCCTTAAATTGCAGGTAAGAATCGTCCATAGCTTCAGTTACGAGGAGTACCTCTTTTTATGTCTGTAGCCGTTGCATCATTTGGCTTCATTTACATATTTGCAGACTATACACTCATGTACATAAAATAATAAAATAATAATAATATTTTTTGAGAACACTGAACACTCATGGATATGTTGCTCCATACCACCTCTAAAATTTTAATAAATTGTAACACCCCTGAAATTTTAGGATACTTATTTCCCACAGTCTGGCAGGGAAGCATCTTAGAAGTAAGTCTAAATATCTATGCTTCTTATGCAATAGGTCTGATTGGTATAATACCGACATGCTCCTGGGACATTGCTCATATGAACTTATAGCAATGGTGTCAGCATGCATAAGACCCATGCAAACTCAAGCAGACAAAAACATAGCATTGAACTGTAGTAATGAGCAGCAGGCTACAATCTTAGCCAAAGAACTACTGGGCAGCTGTTTAAACACTGGCTGATATTCTTTAAAGACATGACTCTAGATAGGCTGATTAGACCGCAGTGTATGAACATACACTGAGGAACATCAGGAGACACCAACTTCACTTGATAGGCCTTAACATAAATGACAGAATTCATGAAATCCAGAGCGGAGTCTATGAGAGGGTACTGAAGGTGAAGGAGATATAAAGAGGATTAAGATGTTACATATGAAATGCAAATTCAATAAAAAGTATATTAGGGGCAGGCTCCTGAAGCACAGGAGCTCAGAAGTGGCTCCAGACAGGTAGATTTTAGGGTAGATTGACCCCTGGGTTGCTGGAAAAGGGTATCAACTCTAAACGCTTGTAGGGGGTGGCTGCCTGGGCAAAGCTGCCCTTCACCTTTGCAGCCAGTTCAGGGTGCCTTTGTGTCCCTGTGTGCCTGGGCTCCTGAAGCACAAGAGCCCGGAAGTCACTTCAGACAGGTACTAGGGTGCGGGCTAAGTCAGGCATAACCCCCCCATACCCAACTGGAATTGATGAGAGAATATCCAAGTGGATTTTTTTGGAGAACCTTCAGAACAGGAAGGGAAGAGTGACTTGGACTTCCAATATCCAATATATAAACAAAATTGAAAGCCTGAAACCTAGACAAGTCAATACTCCATAAACAAGGAGGAGGAAAGAAAAAAAAAAAAAAAAGCATCGGAAGGAGGCAAGCAAAACCAGCCACTAACATAGTGAAAAGACATTTGTGATTTGAATCACAAAAGGGAAACCCACATGCCAGGGACACACGACGAAGGGACAACATGGGAAAGGCACAGGATAATCCCACACCAGGCTGTACCAATCCTGTAGGAGATAGCTACAACGGGATCCCCCTGGAGGTGACTCAAGGAACAGATCTTAGAGGAATAATTGGAAAACTATGCAGAGAAATTAAAGAAAATAAAGAAGAATTCAGAGAACTAAAGAGGATGAAAAACTCCAAAATGACCTAGAGGAAGACAATGACAAACTTCGGAAAGAACTAAAGGAAGAGATTAACAAACTCCAGAAAGAACTAGAAGGAAAAAATAAACAAACTCTAAAAGGAAGTAGAAACACTGAAAAGGGAAGCCAACCAATGAAGTAAGGAGCACCAAGAAGAGATTGAGAAGCTCAAAAAGGAAATGGAAATACTAAAGAAAACACAGGATGAAATGAAAAAGGAAATAGAACACTCATCCAATCAAGAAGAAAGGAAAGGAAAGAGCCTCAGAAGTAAAATGGAGGAAACAGAACAAAGAATATCAGATCTGAAAGATAACACAGAGCAACTAAAAGCTCAAGTAAAAAATATGAAAAATTTAAAAACACACAAAAGTGGAACAACCAGAAATATGGGACACTATGAAAAGATCAAACCTCTGCATCATAGGAATAGAGGAATGAGAAGAACCTCAAGAGAATAGTATTGATCAGATCTTCAACAGAATAATAGATGAAAATTTCCCCAAAACTAAAAATTGGCAAACCCATACAAACACAAGAAGCACATAGGACTCCAAATAGATAAGATCAGGAAAAAAAATCCCATGCCATATCATAGTTAAAATGCTAGACACCCAAAACAAAGACAAAATTCTGAAGGCCACAAAAGAAAAACAAGTCACATACAAAGGGAAACCCATCAGAATTAAAACTGACTTCTTGAAGCAAACCATGAAAGCAAGAAGAACATGGAACAAAGCATTTCCAGTGTTAAAGGACTATGGATGCCAACGCAGAATACTTCACCCAGCAAAAATGTAGACTATAGTTGAAGGAGAGAGAAAAATCTTCCATGACATAAACACCATGATAGAACACATGTCTGGAAAACCAACTCTTTATAAAATACTTGAAGCAATTCAAAGGGCAGAAGAGAGGAGCACGAATCCTCAAACACCTAGGAGTAGAATCAGAGGCTATAAGACCAAATGGATAATAAGGTGAAAGGAAGCAACACCAATTTTCAATTATAACCTTAAATATTAATGGGTTAAACTCCCCAATCAAAAGACATAGACTGGGAAAATGGATTGGGACACAAGACACATCTGTATTCTTTCCACAAGAAACCCATCTCAATTTCAAGGATGGGCACCAACTTAAGGTGAAGGGATGGAAGAAAATATTCCAAGCAAGTGGTACCAAAAAGAAAGCAGGTGTTGCTATTCTAAAATCAGACAAAATAGACTTCAAAGCAAAAGAAATCAAAAGAGACAAAGAGGCCATGACATTTTTATAAAAGGAAAAATTGACGATGAAGATCTCACATCATGAATAAATATGCACCAAACTCTGGTGCACCAAACATTATAAAGAAAATTCTTCAGGATCGCAAGGCACAGATTAACCCCAGCACACTAATAGTAGGGGACTTCAATACCCCACTAAGTCCTTAGACAGATCAACAGGACAAAGGATAAACAGAGAGATATCTTAACTAAATGATAGAATACTCCAAATGAACCTCACAGACATCTATCGAATATTTCACCCAAACACCAGAGGAACTGGTGTTTGGGTGAAATATTTCTACTCAGAACCTCAAGGAACATTCCACAAAATAGACCATATACTGGGACACAGGAAAAAACTCAACAACAACAAAAAAATAAGATTGAAATAATCTCATGCCTTCTATCAGACCACAGTGCAACAAAACTCAATATCAACACCAGGATAAACCCTACAACCTACAAGAACACATGGAGACTAAACAACACTCTCCTGTATAATGAATGGGTCAAGGAAGAAATGAAGAAAGAAATAAAAACATTCCTGGAACTGAATGACAACAATTAAACAGCACAGCAAAACCTATGGGGCACTTTAAAAGCAGTCCTAAGAGGGAAGTTTATAACTCTAAGTGCCTACATTAAAAAACAGAAAGAGCACAAGTGAATGATCTAACACTGCAGCTAAAAATACTTGAGAGACAACAACAGATGAACCCTAAACGCAGCAGACAAGAAGAAATAACAAAAATCAGAGCAGAGATCAATGAAATAGAAACAAAGAAAACCATACAAAAAAAAAATCAATCAATCCAAAAGTTGGTTCTTTGAGAGAATAAACAAGATAGATCTCTAGCCCAGTTAACCAAAAGAAAGAACAACTCCAAATCAATAGAATCTGTGATAAAAGAGGAAATATCACAACAGACAATGAAAAGATCTAGACAATCATATGGGAATACTTCAAAAATATATACTCTACTAAGTTTGAAAACCTAGAAGAAATGGATGAATATCTGAAATCCTGGGAATCACCAAAGCTCAACCAAGAAGAGATTGACAGCCTAAATAGACCAATAATGCAGGAAGAAATTGAACATGTAATAAGTGGCCTCCCAACCAAAAAATGCCCAGGCCCAGATGGTTTCAGAGCACAATTCTATAAAATATTTCAAAAAGACTTACAAACATTACTACTCAAGTTGTTTAGAAGGATACAAAAGGAGGGAGTTCTCCCAGTTTCCTTGATCACCCTATTACCAAAACCCGGTAAAGATACAACCAAAAAGGAGAACAATAGACCCATCTCCCTAATGAACACAGATGCCAAAATTCTAAACAGTATACTGGCAAATCGCATACAGACCCACATCAAGAAGATCATCCATCATGACCAAGTTGGATTTATACCAGAGATGCAGGGATGGTTCAACGTATGAAAATCAAAAAATATCATCAAGCATATAAATGGATAGAAAGACAAAAACCACACCATCATCTCAATTGATGCAGAGAAAGCCTTTGACAAAATGCAGCATCACTTCATGTTTAAAATTCTAAAGGGAATTGTACTGGAGGGAACATTCCCTAATGTAACCAAAGCCATATACAGGAAACCCACAGCCAATATCATCCTAAATGGGGAAAAAACAGAAGCATTCCCCTTAAAGGTAGGAACTCAGCAAAGCTGTCCTCTGTCACAACTCCTTTTCAATATAGTGCTTTAAACCCTTGCTAGGGCAATAAGGCAAGAAAAGGAAATTAAAGGAGTTCTAATTGGAAAAGAGGAAGACAAGCTATCCATTTTTGCTGATGATATGATTGACTACCTAAAGGATGCTAAGAACTCCACCAGAAAACTCCTAGAAATGATTAAGTACTTCAGTAAAGTGGCAGGATACAAAATAAATCTAGAAAAATCAGTAGCCTTTCTTTACACCAACAACAAGCAACTGAAGAAGGAATCTAAGGAGACCTTACCACTCACAATAGCCTCAAACACAATAAAATACCTAGGAACAAACCTAACCAAAAACACCAAGGATCTCTACGAAAACATTTTAAACCCCTGAAGGAAGAAACTGAGGAAGTCATCGGAAGATGGACAAATCTCTCATGCTCATGGATTGGGAAAATAAATTGAGTAAAAATGTCCATTCTACCCAAACTCGTGTACAGATTTAATGCAATCCCAATCAAAATCCCCAAGAGCTTCTTCACAGGCTTGGAAAAAAATCCTCCATTTCATTTGGAAAAACAAAAGACCCTGAATATCCAAAGCAACCCTGAGCAAAAAGAGCAATACAGGGCAGATCTCTATACCAGACATCAAACTATACTACAGGGCTATAGTCATAAAACAGCTTGGTACTGGCACAAAAACAGACCAGTTGAGCAATGGAATAAAACTGAAGATCCAAACGTGAGCTCATACAACTTCAACCACCTCATATTGGACAAGGGGGCCAAGAAGACACAATGGAGGAAAGACAGCATCTTCAGTAAGTGGTGTTAGCAAAACTGTATCACTACCTGTAGAAGAATGAAATTAAACCCCTACCTCAATCCCTTTAAAAAAGTCAATTCCAGATGGATCAAAGATCTCAACATGAAACCCAAAACTCTGGAGGTGATAGAAGAAAAACTTGGCAACAGACTACAAGTCACAGGCATAGGAAAATACTTCCTAAATCAGACAGCAGCTGCACAAGAAATAAGATTGACAATTGACAAATGGGACCTCATTAAACTCGAAAGCTTCTGTACATCAAAAGAAACAATCAAGGAAGTGGAGAGAAAAACCCACAGAGTGGGAGGAAACCTTCACTGCAGATACATCGGACAAAGCATTAATTTCCAGAGTATACAAGGCTACACAAAAAACAAAGAAGAAAGAAAACAAATGAATCACTCAAAAGATGGAGCAAAGAACTGAACAGAGACTTCATGGAGGAGGAATTAGAGATGGCTGAGAAACATCTTAAAAACTGTTCAACGTCTCTAATAATTAAGGAAATGCAAATTAAGACCACTCTAAGATATCATCTCACTCTGATAAGACTGGCCAGGATCAAGAAAACAAACGTTACCAAGTGCTGGAAAGATTGTGGGGAAAGGAGAACACTCATCCATTGCTGGTGGGAATGCAAACAACAACAGAAAGACTGCATTACAAGAGACTTTCTTTACTCTACCCCATAGAATAAGGAGAAATATGAGGATGATGAGGTCGTTCTCCAGCTGTAGATTGGAGCCAGCTGTTATAGAGGTATTCTCTTGTAAAATCGGTAAAACTGCCTTCTTTAATTGACTAATGGGCATAGAAACTCTGAAAAGGATTATTCTCTATTCAGAACCAAATATAATGCTAAAGTCTCTGTAAGCTATGCACTTAAGCAAAATATATTAATACAGGAGCTCTGACATCAAAAATGGATTATTCTATCAAGGAGATGTTGGCCAGGGGATCCAAGCCCCCACAAAAGGTAAAGGATCCTTGCCTCCAAACTGGGGTATCTGCAGGAAGAGAGGCGATAAGGCCCTGCTGTTGAAAACCTGATATAAACATGGGAAAGATGTATGGAGACCGCACTTGCAAGTATACAGATGGTCTCCAGAATGCCAAAGAGTGTTACCAAGGCCACTAAACCAATAAAGCAAATATAGTTCTCCTTGAGTCAAGCAAGACTCCTCCGTCAGCACCAGCTACACCTCATCTGCCTGGAAATACTGTGCAGCAGTGGCAGCCATATGTCTGTATATCCCAAATCTAATTGGCTATTAGCTCTCTCCTTGGAGGAATAACCCACGGCTGATGCCACAAGCTTACATCCTCTAATGGTTAGGAGATGTTATAAACCACACGAAGACCCTGTCATACTTAACAGAAGAAAATGTAATTCATGGATTAACATACCATCCAAACATCTGTGTCTATACCAAAGTAACCTACCATAACAATTAGTACTGTTTAAATACCTATATATCTAATTGCGTGTGCTTCATTAGTAGGATCGAAAGGCTATATATTATACTGTTTAAATACCTATATATCTAATTGCATGTGCTTCATTAGTAGGATCGAAAGGTTATGCCTGGACAAGCTGGCAGCCCATGAAAGAAAACAGCCAGAATTGACTAGAGACCAAGACAACAGCTCCAGAGAAAGTAGACTGTTTTGCTTCTCATCCACCTGTGCCCCTTTTCTAAGCCTAGGGAACAATCTGCGGAAGAGGGGGCGTGGTAGAATGTAAGGGCTGCGATTGGGGTGAATGGTGAAACTACAACAATATAGACTGGACACTCATTTGATCAACTTGATTGAACATACAAGCCCCCCCTGCTGGATGGTGGGACCCATGAGCTGTGTGGGTTTGGGCACAACTGCTTGCAAATTGGTTTTACATGAAGGATGCTTGTACTCACAAATTATCACTTATTGTTAAAAAAAATGAAAACAAAACAAAACAAAAAAGCAGAGAAAGATGCAGAAAACTTACGGCAGAATGCATGATCTGGGATGGGTAGGGGTGGGGTGGGGGGAAGGGAAGGGGATATATGCCTGAACTGAATTGGAAAATGATGTATGAAATACACAAAGTTTCAATAAGAAAAAAAGAAAAAAAGAAAACTGACTGAAATGGTGAATCAGGAGGGGTGGGGGGGCAGAGGGACACTGGTCTTTAATCGATTAATGTATTTTTTTTGGTCTTTTCGAGACAGGGTCTCCCTGTAGCCCCAGATGGCCTGGAATTTGCTCTGTAGACCAGGCTGGCCTTGAACTCACAAAGATCTGCCTGCCTCTGCCTCCCAAGTGCTAGGATTAAAGTCATGCACCACCACGCCCAGCCTATTAATGTATATTTAATTGATGTGAGTTCAACAAGTATCCAATTTTGCCCAGACTCTTTCTACAGGTTACATGGTGTTTTAGGACTTAATAAATAAATATGTGCATATTAAACAACATTAGTTTAAAGGTTTTGATAAAAACGGTAATGCATCTGAGTTAATTGGAGATATAAATTGTTGTTGTCCACATTTGTTTTACTTAAAATCTGTATAACAATAACTTTGGGATTGGCACATACAAATGTTCTCTATAATATTTCTGTTCTACAGTATCATCTTGTAGCATTCTCTTTTACCTGTAGGATGATTTAACTTAAGGAATTAAGTTTGCTTCCCAAGTTAACGACATACTGTGACCCAAAAAAGCTTGGGTGAATTTGATGAAATCTGCGCCTTGATTCCTGCCTATATGTATGTGTACTACAGCTGCCTTTTTGAGACCCATGTGTCAAAAAATAAAAACCTAAAATAAAAGGGGGGGATACAGATATATATGAAAGCTTTTTGTCTTTAATTTTAATTTGCAATTTAAATCTTAAAATTAACTACGGGAAAAGATTTGTATGTTCCCACAGGTCAAAATGTCACCAACTTAACAGCTGAGAAAGAAAAGATACAGCTTTGCATTGTGTAGGATGTATCAGGAAGTGCGAACAGAAAGGTTGGCCTCTCTGAACACTGAAAGGAAGAAAATACTCAGATTGCTACAGGCATTAAACCCCTCTGTGGATCCTACTTGTAACAACTGTTTATAATGAGTCCTAATGAAACTTACCTTCTAGGTGCTGCAAAGTTTTAATACGAGAGATTTTCTTACCTCCCTTTCATAGAACAAGGAGGAATATGATGATGATTAGGTCATTCTCTAACTGTAAATGGGAGCCAACTGTTATAGAGGTAATCTCTTATAAAACCAGTAAAACCACCTTCTTTAATTGACTAATAACATAGGAACTGTGAAAAGGATTAGTCTCTATTCAGAACCACATATAATACTAAAGACTCCTTAAGCTGTGCATTTAAGCAAAATTTATTAATACAGGAGAGCTCTGATATCAGCAATGGATTATTCTACCAAGGAGATGTTGGCCAGGGGATCCAAGCTTATAAACTGGGATACCTGCAAGAAGAGAGGCAATAAAGCCCTGCTGTCTAAGACTTGATGTAAGCATGGGAAAGATGTATTGAGACCGCACTTGCAAGTGTACACTTGGTCTCTGGAATACCAGAGAGTATAACCAAAGGCCACTAAACCAATAAAACAAACATAGGTCTCCTTGAGTCAAGCAAGACTCCTCCGTCAGCACCAGCTACACCTCACCTGCCTGGAAATACTGTGCAGCAGAGGCAGCCATATGTCTGTATATCCCAAATCTAATTGGGTATTAGCTCTCTTTTTTGAGGAATAACCCATGGCTTATGCCACAAGCTTACATCCTCTAATGGTTAGGAGATGTTATAAGTCACAATAAGACACTGTCATCTTTTACAGAAAAGCTATAGTTCATGGATTAGCATACCATCAAAACATCTGTGTCTATACTAAAGTAACCTACCATAACAATTAGTCCTGTTTAAATACCTATATATCTAATTGCTTGTGCTTCCTTAGTAGGATTGAAAGGTTATTCCTGGACAAACTGTCAGCCCATGAAAGGAAACAGCCAGAACTGACAGCAGTCCAAAATGACAGTTCCAGAGAAAGTAGACTGTTTTGCTTCTCATCCACCTGAGCCCTTTTTCTAACCCTAGGGAACAATCTGTGGAAGAGGGGGCATGGTAGAATGTAAGGGCTGCGATTGGGGTGAATGGTGAAACTACAGCAATATAGACTGGACACTTATTTGATCAACTTGATTGTCCATACAAGCCCCCCAGCTGGATGGTGGGACCCTTGGGCTGTGTGGGTTTAGGCACAACTGCTTGCAAATTGGTTTTACATGAAGGATGCTTGTACTCATAAATTATCACTTATTGTTAAAAAATGAAAGAAAAGAAGTAATAGAAGAAAAAATAAAATAAATTAAAAAGTATCAAAACAAGAAAAAAAATTCCTTAATATTTTTAGTTTCTTCTTTAATTTTAACTCTTGATTCGGTGACTATTTTTGCTGTTCTTTATTTTATGAAAAAAAAGGCCTCATTTTACACTGTCACTCCTTATGCTCCCAATCCTCTTGCTTGAATTGTCTGCACGTGCCACTTTTGACTTTTTAATGTTACTTTTACTTATCAGAAATTTGATATAAATAGGTAAATTTTCTGTTACTTTAGAATTGAAATTTTATGTAATGCAGAGATATTAAAAACAAGTGCCCATTGTTTTTAAAAAAAAGTATATTAAAAATGAAAATGAAATTAATGGGCCTATTATCAACAAATTTGGCCTGATTAGATGTGATGTTTTTTCATCATCATCCCACTGATGTAATTATATGCAGAAAAGCATGTTTCCTGGTGTCTTAAACATTGTGTCTCATCTTTAGTAGACTGTGAGAACTTGAGTCTACTTATATGCAGATGCGAAGACTGTGTAAGGATGAGGCCTTGTCTGGCTAGAGCAGGACCCCACATCCCACATCCCACCATCCCTAGAACTTCTTTTAGGAGCCAGGATGGGCAACATTCCTGTTTTCCGAAAAAAAGCCTCATGTCCTGAGGCCTCCCTTTTGTGTACTGGATAGATATCATATCTCCAATTTATTATATACACACCTGGGAGTTCTACTGCTCTAGTAGGAGCTGCATTGGCTCTCACTTCCCAGATTATCCCCTGAAAAAAAAATAATAACACTATGTGACAACAGTGCCTTTTTTAATAAAAAGAAAAGGGGGAGATGTGGCATTCCATTTGGCAGAAGCACTTAGAAAGTCAGCTGGCAACCCCCACCCCTCAGGCCTGAGCCCTGCTGATTTCCTGTTTGCTTTTGGAACTTGCCTGGTGCCACTGTCTTTGATGCTTTGGGCAAACGTTGTCACATCCCTGTAGTGATCTGGAGTATATGTTGTAAATTCCTGTACACCTCAACCCCCAGACACACCTCACAAAGTCCAGTATAAATACCCTGGGTTGTAAAAGTAAAGTTGAGTTATTCCCCCATAGAATTTCTCCCAGCCTCTCCATAGGCTTCCCAATACCTTCTCCTTTGCCCTCCCTTCCAGGGCTAGGATCTGGACTTTCTGACCTGCTGGCCAGAGCAACCCCAGGGAACCCTGAAGTAGATGCACGGCAAGTAATGTTTCCCAATATGTAATCTAATACCCCTCTTGTAGCCTTTCAATGTTCTTCCCCCCTTTGACTATAAATTTTCCAAAATAACTGAAGAACTTATGACAAGGACAAGAAGAGTCAATAAAGTAATCTTGCAACTCACTAAGAGGAAGATTAATCTCTCAGTAGAAAAGTAAGCAAAGATAACAATTGGTTAATTAGTGAATGCAGAAATGAAAATAGTATAATATGATCATAATTTCTACTCATCAAAGAGACTGCCATGAGTATAGTAAGTAAATATTTTCATGTGTAATTTTAAAAGATAAAATTCCAGAGATTTTATTCCAGTTCCTTTGCTGTTATTGTTCTCTCCTACTTGTATTGCTTCAGTATGTATACATATACATATATATATATGTGTATATATATATACATAAATATATATAAACATACATACATACATACATACATACATACATACACAAATCACTTGAATTAGAGGACTTTTTTTTCCTAAAACATGTCAAATTTCCCTTAAGGAAGTGCTCGAGGCTCCTCTTTGGCAAGCCCAAACAGCCATCCATCCTGCACTTGTGCTCCACATTGGGGTCGTAGTTCCCCAAATGAAGTCCAGTAAGCAGTGTCCTGTCTTGATCCCCCTGCACCAGCCTCAATGATACAGCCAAGGTAGTCCAACAATGGCAGTCTATATTCTGACAAGGCTGAATTCCCATTAGCTACTTACTTCAGAAGCTGGGTATCTCAGCAGTCCTCATTGGAAGGTTAAAAAGCTGTATCTCATGTCCTTGAGGCGTGACAAAAGCAGTGGCAGCCACAGAGCAGATGCACCTGCCTGTAAGAATTGAAGACAGGTTAAACAAACAACAGTGCTCCCTTTTTTCTTTTTGTCTTTTTACTAAGGTCTCAAGTTTTATGTCTGCATTACAGTTTCTCTGGTCTTATTAATTATTTATTTCTGCTTGTACTTTCCTTCTGGATGCTTAAGGCCACACAGTTAGCCCAGATTAACCAAGGTTTTGTTTTGTTGAGGTCAGTAGAGGATCTGGTTTTCAGGGGTCGGAAAAAGATGCACATATGGCAGAGTACAGGGACTCGGGTGGGGTGGGGGGCATGGAAAGGGAAGTAACTCTAGATTCAATTGAGAAATGATGTAAGGCTTATAGAAAAAGTTTAATAACACTAAAAACAATTTTGTAGAAGAAAAGATTAAATTAAATACATCAGATTTCCATTTTATTATTTGTCAATATGTTCTAAGATGTTAATACATAATGTAGATAAGAACATATTTTTAGAGAACTCTTGAAAAGTTTTGCAAATTTTCATTTCAATGGTTATTAAAAGAACTATAACAAGGAAATATGAAAAATGAATAACATAAATATTCACTGAAAATACTTCATTCCATAAATTACTCTCAAGCAAAATAGTGCATGGAAGATTGGTGAGTACACTGTAAGAGAACTTATGAAGAAATGACCCAAAAGAGATGGTACTGCAGTATATGTACTGCAAGAAACAGAAGGCAATATTTAAGGGTTGGGGAACCATGCCAGAGAGGAGTAGATGTTCCTTTGTTGAAAATAAGGGGATCTCACCCCATGTGTCATTTGTATGGTATCCATTTCCTGTTGGCCACGCAAATATTGTACCTTATTGAAAATAGAGATTAACAGCATGAATAACTTTTCTTGAGACTGCTCAGTTTGATGATGACACCACAGGTCACTGTGTTTCAGTATCCAAATTGTTGTTAAAGCATGGGTTATTTTATGATATACATTTACTAAAGAATATAAAGCAGATATTAAATAATTGCCTTGGCTGCACACTAACCAAGCAATAGTAAATTACTATCCTTATTTTTGTGAAATTGTGTAAGTATGCATAGAAATTCTAATATGTAATAATTTATTTCTTTTTTATTTTTTTAATATTTTGTGAATTTATTTTCATTTCAAGCTTATCTTCAGGTTCAATTATTTAAAATTACCTATCCTTTAAATTTGTTTATAAATTTGGGAAGCAGATTAAGAGAAATAAAAAATACATTAATTTTAGGGTGTCTTCTGGATACCAAAGAATGTACATGAATTCAAACTGAGAATTTTGCCTTCAAAAAAGATGAATGAATAACGTTTTCAGATGATCACAGATGTCCACTAGAGTCTAGTCAGCACATCTAGAAATCTTAAGTATGGCACACTCTTCCTCACCCAGCAGTGCTGTATTTGCTTTTCTCTCTTCTTTTACCAGGGATTCCAGTGCTGGTTGTGAATGATCTTTTTCTAAGCTTTTATGAATAATCTTTATTTTTGAGCTAGATTACTTTTACCTGATCTGGGACATGTGCAAGCCCTTATGCTAGTTTTACTGTTGTCGAACCATCCAAAGATCCACCAACAGGAATTTCAAACCATCCAAAGATGGTTCTAATTCTTTGCTTTTAGAACAAATTATTAAAATGACATTTGAAAAAAACCTTGTTAAATATGGATCCTTATATTTACAGACAACCATACAGTACACCACTCATCAAAAAAGTTTCTCTTCCCAACAGGTGCAGGTTACTACAGTGCAGGAGTCCAGCTCCAGCAGGTTCAGATCCTGAAGTGGGAGGGTCAAAAAGGTAGTGAAGAAATCAATCAAATAAGAGAAAAGAATCTCTCTTTTTGTGACCTGAGGAGTATCTATCCTTTCTGCTCTTGTGCGGTGGCCCTTTTGGGTTTGCTACTCTGCCAGTTTCTTGGCCAGAGGATTACAGAGAGCATCTATCTTCTCTGATCCTGTGCAGAGAGCCTTTTGGGTTTTCCACTCTGCCAATTTTTCTTCTCTTTTTCTTCTCTCTTTTCTCTCTGCTCATCAGATCCCAAAGTTTATTTTTATATACCCTAAGACTAATACAAATTATGCAAGTGTAAACTAATGAAAAAATAGCCCAACTTGCCTGTAAATATTTTTTCACAAAAGCCACACCCCAAATCATTCTTTTTTTTTAATTTATTTATTTATTTAATTTTTATTGGTGCTAGTCTTTTTTTTAATTTATTTTTATTGATGCTTTGTGTATTTCATACATCATTTTCCAATTCAGTTCAGGCATATATCCCCTTCCCTTCCCCCCCACCCCATCGCAGATCGTGCATTCTGCCGTAAGTTTTCTGCATCTTTCTCTGCTTTTTTGTTTTGTTTTGTTTTCATTTAACATCAAAAACCTAAAACAATCAATAAAGATCCAACCATTTAGTTGAGACATAAAAAAAAAAAAGTAAAACAATAATGGTATAGCTACGCAACTAAGCAATTTTGCAGTTTTGCAGCAAAGTGAAGTTAATATTAACTTTTAACTCTGAGGACTTCATTCTTTACTTCTTGTGGTTTCATAGGTGCTAGATAGTGTAAAATGTGAGCTTTAAAGCTTTAACAATAGAGAGCTTTATTTTTCTTACTTTAGTTCCTTGTTTGTTTGACCTGTAAACCATTTCATAGCTAATGTAATTTTGATTCATATCTTGTTTTTATTCTGGTCATTGTTTACCTCGGTTTCTGTTTTTTATACTTCCTGTTAAGGTGATTTTCTAAAGGCTATTAATCTTTGAGGCAGATCACTAGAATCCACGGGCTCACTGGACTTAGTTTAACTTTGTCTTACCATCCTCTTTTTAGTTTAAACCTGACCATGAAATCAAAATTCCCATTATTTGGGCAATCTGTGCATGATACACTTTGTGTAGAATTC
The DNA here is from genome assembly GCA_009823505.1 of Rhizomys pruinosus. Classification (NCBI taxonomy): domain Eukaryota; kingdom Metazoa; phylum Chordata; class Mammalia; order Rodentia; family Spalacidae; genus Rhizomys; species Rhizomys pruinosus. The sequence continues at coordinate 289,519 of VZQC01013266.1, read as the reverse complement.
TTAATTGCTACTGTATCATACTTTCAAGGTGTATACACAGTGCCATTATTTCTCACAATGTACTTATTTCTAGAAAAGGCAAAAGTGCCATTTCCATTCCTTGAGCCAGAAACAGGTATCCTAACTGCTAAAATGCCAAAAGTCAATCAGGCCAGAAAAAAAAACAAGAATTCATATGATAAAAAGAATTATTAAAAAAACAAGGTCAGCTGGAGAGCAGAACTTCAACTAGAAAAGTCAGCTCACTGGAGCTTTGTCAAGCAGTGAACCTTTAACGAATGGCCCCATCACTACAGAATTCCACCACTGGTCAGATATCAAAAATATACAGCTGAAAGATGCCCAGTGTTAGGAGACACATCTACAGTGGAACCTCTGCACCTAAGACTCATGGAACATAGCAGAATGAGAGGCAGTGAGCAAATCAGTGCAGCCCTTAATTCTCACCAGTGAGGCTTCTTTACATAATAGAATGCAATGCAAACAGAAGGCTACAACTAGCCAAGTTTCAAAGAATGGGAGTCTCCAGAGTGTGGATCACTGGATAGGACCCCTATATTAAACTTCATTCACCCATGGCTCAGGGATCATTGTGAAGATGAGGCAGAATGTTTGCAAAGCCAGGGTTGGTGAATGAATATGGAAAAGTAGAGGCTTACATACTACTAGAAGTTTTCACATGTGAACCTGTAGCAATGTTGGCATCAGTAATGGGATCCATGCAAACTCAAACAAGGTCACAGATTGGAGCAAAAGAAAAGGATGAGGGACTGGCCCTTGACTAAAAACTAATGGAGCACAAATGACAGAATATGTGAACTGGGAAAGTGGAGGCCTGAGGGAGGGTGCCAAGGGACAAACAGGTATATAGGCAATTGAGACTGACTGAAAAAAAAAATATGTGTGAAACACATAAAACTTTCGATAAAAATTGAGAAGACCCACTAATTTTTATTTTTAATGTTTTATTTATTATTTGTATTTTGAGCATATGAATGTATCTCCTGCAGAGATATATGCAAATGCATCTGTGTTGTGCCCACTGAGGTCAGAAGAGGGTAGTCAGACTCCTCTGGAACTGGAGTGATTGATGGCTGTTGGCAGCCATGTGGGTGCTTGTAATCAAACCTGTATTCTCTGTAGGAGCTCTTAATCGCTGAGCCATCTCTCCATTCCCAGAATCAATATTATTTATTATTTTAAAAAGAAAAGAAATGTGTGTGTCCCTTGTTCAATCCCATGTATTTGCTATGGTAATGTAATTTAAAATGAGTCCCATATCTTATGAAATGTAGCATTTTAATTATAACAAATTGTACAAAGTTGGCCTTTTTACAATATTGATACTGCTCATTTAAGATCATGGGTATATATGTAGCTATATAAATTATACCATTTAAAGATTTGCATTTTTCTTACATATATCCATGGGGTTTGTACTATTTTTAATTCTTATTGTAACAATTTATTTCTGAAATAAGCAAAGGCGAATGATATTCACTCTCTGTATTTTTATATAGCCTCAGGGTTTAGTTAAAAATGTAATATTTGAGGGCTGGAGATGGTTTAGTACTTAAGAGCACTGACTACTCTTGTAGAGGACCCAGGTTCAGTTTCCACCACCCACATGGTGGCTAACAACAGTCTGTAACACCAGTTCTAAGTGGTCCAATGCCTCCTTCTGAGTTCCCCTAGCACTGCATGACATAAGTGCACTTAAATACAAGAAGGCAATACACTCGTACACATAACAATTTAAAAAGAAAATGTAATTAAAAATGTTGAAGTTATTTAAGATATTTATATGTTTAACAGCATTTTAATTAAAGACAAACTAGCTGTACTTAAATACAAAATAGGTCTATGTACACACTATGTATAAACCATATGTACACACTATGTATAAACCATATGTATACACTACGAAACATGGTTGTGTGTTTTACATTTATAGTGAAGAAATTCACTAGAAAACCTAGTCCTGAGTCAGTTTTGTCACTGACAAAAACCATATTGAGTAACCTTATTTCTGGACATAACACCATTATGTTTTTGTTTTTGTTTTTTTCAGAAACCAGTTTATCTCTTTAAAAATTCCAACCTCTCTTCATTACTGGCACCTGAAAATGTTGTCTATTTCACTAATTTTCTAGGTCAAGTTAAACCAAAGAGTGCCAGAGCACATTCTAAACCTCAAAACAAAGAAGATTATGTTCAATAAATGAGGTTCAGAACTGAGACGTCTCAGGGACTAGTAAGAGCCATTTTGCCTTGAAGGTATGTCTGTTTTTAGAGCTAAGTGATGTGAAGTTCCACAGAACACTTTGTTACTGATTATCAGGAAGAGCCATTCCCCCTTGGGGCTGGTTATTGATTTTAGTAGTGGAGCTCATAATTTGAGCTTGACAATTTATTACTATTATTATTATAGTTGGTGACTAAGTTGAAGGTTTAAAAAATGAGCATTCTGTTTTTATTGCCTTAGGATAAGCAATGGTAATGATTACAGAATGTCAAATTTTAGTAAACATTTTCCCCGAAAAAGCCCTAGAAAGACTGAGCTGAGAGGTAAACACTGACCTTCAACTGTATGTTTAATGCTTGCCTAACATGATACATACTTTTGCTTTCTGATTTTATTTTCACACAAAAGTATTTTTAAGTCTTCCAACAGTTTAAAATAACCCTGATTGTTCCTTGCAGCCATTTTAAGAACTGGCTTATTGGTATGAAAACTTTTTTTTCAAAACTTAGTATTTGAAATATCTTTCATTGGTACAAACTGCATTTGTATTTGAATTCATTTGGAAAAACAAAAGACCCCGAATAGCCAAAGCAACTCTGGGCGAAAAGAGCAATACAGGGGGAATCGCTATACCAGACATCAAACCATTCTACAGGGCTATAGTCATAAAAACAGCTTGGTACTGGCACAAAAACAGACCAGTTGACCAATGGAACAAACTTGAATATCCAAACCTGAGCACATACAATTTCAGCCATCTCATATTTGATAAGGAGGCCAAGAAGACACATTGGAGGAAAGACAGCATCTTCAACAAGTGGTGTTGGCAAAACTGGATCACCACCTGTAGAAGAATGAAATTAAACCCCTACCTCTCACCCTGTACAAAAGTCAA